>RJWM01004015.1:0-106071 GCA_004363535.1 Dasyprocta punctata | reverse complement strand
TACCTGAAGCATTCACCAGGGTCTCTCTCTCCCTCTCTGTCTCTCTCTGTCTCTCTCTCTCTCTCTCTCTTCTCTCTCTCTCCTCTCTCTGTCTCTCTCCTCTTTCCCCCCCTCCCTCCTCTATCTCCTTCTCTCAAATGACTTCTTGTTTCTCTCTTAACCTCTAAAAATGTGCATTTCTTCTCACTGAGATGAGATGCATCATTTTGCCTGTTGGGAACATGGCAAACTGATTGAACATATCCTTGGTAACACCTGAAAGAGTTGGGTGTGGTGTAATCCCAGCACCTAAGAGACTGAGGCAGGAGGATCACTGGAAGCTGGAGGCCAGCCTGGGCTATACAGTGAGGTCAAAGCCAGCCTGAACTACATAGCGAGATCAGGAAAGAGAGAAATGAGGCTGTCACTTTAAGAAAAACAACTGTTGGTATATTTTGTACACAATAAAATTGGAAATTTCAAGAGAAAACTAAGTCCAATATCTTCCTTATGCTCAAGGTGTGATGAGACATTTTTTATTGTACAGTGAGATGTATCAATATTTGGAAGATTTGCATAATTTAGACAATCAGCATTTTCCAAATGACATTGCATGATGTTATAAAATCATAGATAAAAGATCTATCCGAAGGACACGATTGGGTGGGGTGCAGCTCAGTAGTAGAGCACTTGTCTGGCATGTGCAAAGACCTAGGTTCCATCCACTGCTTGAACAAAGAACCAAAACAAAGATAAACCAGTGATTTTTGTGAAACAACATGGAAATGTCACCAATATGATTCAGCACCTACATGCCAGCTAATCTCATATTCTTTTCTTTTCTGTTATTATTATTATTATTATTTATTATTTTTTTTTTTTTACTAGGAATGAACCCAGGACCTTTACACTGAGCCACATTTCCAGGCAGTTTTTATTTTTTTATTTTGAGATACTTAGTTGCTAATTTTCCCAGGCAGGGCTCAAACTTGCAATCCTTCCACTTCAGCCTCCCAGAGGACTGGGATTACAGGTGTCCACCATCGGGCCTGGCTGCCTACTGATTTTGAAAGGACCTCTACTTGTCAAGTTTTGGTACAGGATCAAAGAACAATATGCACAATTATCTAAAAATGACTAGCATTAAAATATAGTCCTTCCAAGTACATACTTGCTTGAGACCAGATTTTTTTGCATATACTTCAATCTAAGCAGTATATCACAGTAGGCTAAATGCCAAAAAAAAAAAATCTAGTTTTCTTTTTCTTTTCTTTTTTTTTTTTTTAACAGCACTGAGGATTGAACTCACAGCCTCACACCTGCCAGACAGGCGCTTAAACCACTGAGCCAAACTACCAGCCCTAGTTTTTTTGAGACAGGGTCGCACTATGTAGCTCAGGCCAGCCTTGCACTCCCACTGTAGCCCAAGCTGGCCTTGAACTCACCACGCTCCTCCTACCTCAGCCTCCCGAGTGCTGGGATAAAGATGTGCACCCACGCCTGGCAGAATCTAGTTTTCTTGTACTAAGCCAAATATTAGAAAGATTTGCAAAAGTCTAAAACAATGGATTTTGTTTTACAAAACTTTTCTTTTGAAAAGAAAGTACTATTTTTCATAAAATTTCTACTTTTATGTTAACAGGTAATGGATTTACAAGTTCCTAAATCTTTAAATTTTTAATGCTAGTTAATATCAGTAAGTTAAGCAACATGAATATAATTCTTATTTATAATTTCTACTCGAGACAGGGTCTTTCTAGATAGATCAGCCTAGCCTTGAATTCACTATGCAGCTCAGGCTCACCTCAAACTCACAGTGATCCTCCTGCCTCAGCCTCTCTAATGCTGGGATTACAGGCGTGTACCATTGCACTTAGTTTCAATTTGTGATAATTTTTAAAACTATAAAAGGGTCTGGTCAGTCACCCCAGTGGGTGGTAAACCCAGAAGAGAGCTCCTCGCAGTTCTTCACGGTCGCTCTCTACTTCATCACCTTGACATTCAGTGATCTTCGAAGCAATGCAGGCGTCCTGCTCTGCAGCTTTCGGCAGCTTTGACTTCTGTGTTCGCTCTGATTAAGACGACAGTGCATAAGGTTGGGTTGATTTCCACCCACTGAGCAGTCAGGGGAAGGCGGCTCTGCAAGGTATCGCGTCTTTGTCCGAGGCCCCAGCTGGCCAGGAGCAGGGGCGGACCGGAGCTGGGATGGTGTGAAGGGAGAGTCCACCTTCTTCCCAAGGTCCTCCGGTGACCCGCCGGGTGTACCCCTGCACACAGCTTTCCATGCTTTGAAAACGCTTTGTTTCAAGTCACCCTGTCACATTTACCTGAAATGTACTTTGGAGTTTATGGTTTCAATATATTTTATTTTATTTTATGTTATTTTATTTTATTTTATTTTATTTTATTTTATTTTATTTTATTTTTGAGACAGGGTCCCACAATGTAGTTCAGGCTGGTCCTGAACTCATTATGTTGCCCAGGCTGGCCTTGAACTCGTGGCAATCCTCCTGCCTCAGCCTCAGCTTGCACAAGGGCATCTCACCAAGCCACTGTGCCCTCATGCTCAGCCAGGGCCGCGTGGCGTGCAGAAGGACAGAGGCGCCCTCGGAGCCTGTGACACTCTTGCAGGTGCGTGGGCTGCAAGCAGAGAAGGTTGGTCCCCTCTCCCCCTCCCCACTTGGCGACAGTGAGCCCTGAGCACACCCAAAGAGAAACTGTAGGGTTTGAAGTTTTCACCAGAGGTGGGGGAGTCCTGAAAGGCTTCGTCTTCAGAGTCCCTGAGGGAACCAGTGAAGTCGCTCTGAGAACAGTTCTGGTCCAAAGAGAATTTGACAGAGAGAAACAGTCGTCCTCCCGTGGCTCACGCCTCCATCGCCCCAGTCCCCATTCACTGTCTCCTACCAACGCCCGGGCACTGCCGCTTGTGTATCCCGACACGCAGCGTGCCCTGTGTTGGATTCTGGGGACCCGGAGGTGACTCGGTAAGGTCCCTGTCCTTCCAGAGAGACAGATATGGGGGAGACAGATGTGTTCACCACACACAGCACTGAGAGGCTGAGGCAGAAGCATCACCATGATTTCAAGGTCTGCAAGAGCCTGCCTTAAAAAACAAACAGAAGAGTGATTCTACTGGAGTTGCTTTCAGTGTTTTGAGGAATCCCCACACTGACTTCCCTAGTGGTTGTACTGGTTTACACTCCAGCCGATGGGGTAGCAGGGCCCCTTTTCCCCACAGCCTGGCCAGCTGGGTTACCTTTTATGTTCTCTCACACAACAGCCTAACACAGAAATAAAAGAAAGAGTAAAATTAAAAAAAAAAAAAAGAAAGAAAGAGTAAAATAAAGGGGAGATAGTGGGAACCAAAGATTTTTGGAGGCAGAAAAGGGGGAAGACAAGTTAGGGAGGGGAAAAGCTGTCAAAAATTACCAAGACCCTTTTTCTACATGTGTCAATTTCCTAAAACAAAGATAATTATTATGTTTTGTAAATGTACACTAATTAAATATATAAAAACATAAAGAGGATGGTTTCTAGATGCATCTTAAAAATAAAAATCCTCAAGCTGAATGTAAATACTATGTATCGCAAACATGTACTAATAAAAAATTAAAATTAAAAATGCAAAAAGAAGAAGGAGGAGGATAAGGAGGAGAAAGAGAAAGAGAAGGAGAAGGAGAAGAGAAGAGAAAAGAAAAGAAAGACACTAGTGAGAAATGCAAGCCAACCAAGCATGATGGTGCAGCCACTCAGAAGGCTGAGGCAGAAAGATCGCAAGTTTGAGGCCAGCTGCCTGGGACTATAGTTCATTGGTAGAGCTTCCTGCGGTTTCAAACCATGCCCAGTAGGGTGAGGGACGCAGGTCACTGGCGCTTTCAAAGAGGTGCAGATGATAAACATGGAATCCAAGCGGAATGAGAAAGAGGTGGAAGAGAGAAGGAGAGGAAGAGAAAAAGAGGTCTCGTAGTCTAAGAGCAATCATGTCAGGGCAGGAAGTTACATAAAAACTGGTGGAGGTGACATAGGGCCTGGGCTTCCAGTTAAGACTTATTTGGAAAATGCGAATCAAAACCACAATAAATATCACTGGAAACCCATTAGGATGATTGTTGTTCGGAAAAAACCCCAACAAGACAGAAAACGAGTGCTGGTGAAGAGGAGGAGAAATTATAACCTGCACACTGTTGGTGGTAAGGAGACACAGAGTAGCCACTATGGAAAACTGATGGCGGCCCCTCGGAAAATTAATGCAGAAATCACCATATGACCCAGCAATTCTACTTCCAGGTGTGTCCTCCCAAAGAATGGAAAGCAGGAGCTGGGCGTGGCCGCCCAGGCTGAAATCCCAGCTGTTCTGGAGGCTGAGACAGGAGAATTGCAAGTTCAAGGTCCCCCAAGCTACATGGCAAGACTGTCTCAAAATAAAAATTTTTAAAAGGCTGAGATGTAGCTCAGTGATAGAGTACTTGCCTAGTATGCCTGAGGCCCTGGGTTCCATGCCCGTCTCAAGCATCACAAAAAAAAATAAATAAATAAAATAAAATAAAGGAAGAGAAAGAGGAAGGAAAGATGGGAGGTAAGAAGGAAGGGGAAAGGAAGAGGAAAGGAGAAAAGGAAGAAAGGAAGGGAGAGAAAGAGAAACTAAAAAAGACAGCTGTACACGGTGTTCACAGTGGTATTATTCACAGTAGCCAAAACTTGGATGCGATACCGGCATTCACTGATGGATGAGTGGATAACGTGTAGCCAGCACACGCGATGAAATATTCAACTGCAAAACCGAAGGACATTCTGACTTATGCTACAGTGTGAGCGAACCTGGAGCACATTATGTTTAGTGAAATAATTGGTCACGAAAAGATGAATGCTGTACTATTTCACTGCTCAGAGGTCCCTAGCATAGTCAAACTCAAAGAGACCACAAAGTGGTGACTGCCAGGGCCTGGGAAGAAGTGGGGGATGGACAGCTGGGGTGCCTGGGTGTGGAGTTTAGTTATGCAAAATGAGAAGAGTTCCGAACATTGGCTGCACAACAGCGTGAATGTGGTTAACACTACTGAATTGGGCGCCGTAAAATGGGTATGATGGTAAATTGTACATTGTGTGTATTTTATCACAATTTTTAAAAAGAGAAAATAGTTAGGATTTAGACATGCAGAGATGGAGAAGGAGGACATTCCAGGCAGAGGGAATAGGTTGAGAAATCCCCGAAGGTGAACAAGATAAAATGTAGTGAGGCGTGGCGGCACAAACCCAAAATCTTACCATGCTGGAGGCTGAGGCAGGAGGATCACTGTGAGTTTGAGGCCAGCCTGGGTTGTACAATGAGTTTAAGACAAACCTGGACCACATAATGAGACCCTGTCTCAAAAACAAAATGAAACAAAGGCAAGAGGAGCTTTAGTTTGCCTGCAGGAGAGCAGGAAGGAAGAGGCTTGGGGGAGATAAAGCGTCCCCAAGGATGGGACTGAGTAACGGGAGAGCTGAGGTAGATTTGAGGTGACTGTACACACAGGATGCAGGACTTAGGATTTGATGGAGAGGACATAGACTGCCATTTCTCAGAGATTCTGCAAGATGCCACCCTGGAACGTGGACCATGGCATCTCAGTGTCCTACTCTGCAAGATGGAGAGGATAATCCCTGCCTTGTGAGGCTGTAAACATCAGTGAGTATCATGACAGCGAGTAGGCTTTTTTGCCAGACACCTCCAAAGAACAAAAGCCATGGTTGTTTGTAGAACAAGGAAGCCCAAAGCAGAAATTAGACTGCTCTTTCTTCAACAAAGTGAACTGCAACTGTTAAGCAGTCATCCTCAGCATAAAATGAAATTATGGAAATTGTATTTTTGTGTTTGTGGTTGCTGGATAAGAAGTCAGTGTGAACAGAGAACATCACAGAAAAGAGATAGTGGAGGTGCAGGGTCCTTGTAAGCCCAAGGGATGGCTTGGGATCCTGTATTAGTCAGCTATTGCTGCAATAGAGCTGTGTAATGAGTATCCCTCAAGTTCAATGGTAAATGATGAGTATGACTTTTTAACTCATGTGTGGTTATCATAACCTCTTCTAGGCTCTTGGGAGTGGCTAGGTTTGGTTCTAGGCCTTTGATCAGGTTCAAGTCTGCTCATGTCTCTCATCCTGGGAGCAGTGGCTACCCAGGCCTCTTCTGTGATGGATGACAGATGCCCAGGAGGCTAAAAAGACAAAAAAAAAACAAAACAAACAAACAAAAAAAAACAATTCCCTTTAAAGCTGTGTTTGCTTTGTGACTGCTCACTTTTCTTAGCCAAAGTGAGTCACAGGGCCCAAACTCCAAATCAAACAGGAACAGACCTGTCTTAGTTACTTTTTACTCGTTGCCGAGACAAGACACCTGATGCCCAAAATTAGGGAAGGAAAGGTTTATTTCTTACAGTTTCTCAGGAGTTTCAGTCCATATGTAGCTGGCTCCAAGGCAGTGTGGCATGGCAGGGCTGCCGTTCATGGTGGCCGCAAGCAGCAAGGCGAGCTGGCAAGAGAGAGGGTAGAAGCACAGAAGCGAGCAAGAGGAAGACCCGCCTCCTTTACACTGTATCTCAGTTCCACCCCTGGGCGGGTGCAGCACTCACATTGTTAATCCCCAGGCCAGACAACAAACCAATAACAAACCAGTAACTCAACCCCATCAAAATTACATGACAACTTGGGGGTACATAGTATATCACCCAATACAGGACCCACTGCTGGCTCTCTGAGACAGCGAAGGATGTGATTGTGTCACCCTGTTACGTGGAGAGAGAGTGCACAGGTGGAGGCCATGACCCTGTCCTCTCTGGACCCCTGGGAGCAAGGCCAACCCAGGAGGCTGAAGGAACTGGACCTGGCAGAGATCCAACGAGGCTCTGGGCTCAGGGAGCACTGGTTCTGGGCCCAGCGGACAGGGACCCAGAGTCTCAGAGATGGGGAAGGAAGAATCCTGCTACCCCTGGCTCCCACTGCTCCCCCAGAGATACTAGAGGGCAGAGTGCACACCTTGAGGGCAGCCGGGGGCCCTCACAGGGACAGCAAGGGACAGTTATGCTGTGCCCAGCCACTGGGCCAAGTGAGAGGCTCCTCTATAGCCTGCAACCCCTGCCTCACCGTCTCGTTTGACCCTCTTCCCCTTGATGTGTCACTACTCCCATTTCACAGAGGAGAAACAGAGGCAGACACTTGTCAAATGACTTTCCAAAGTCACCCTCCAGGTCAGCAGCACCTAACAAGCTCCATCCCCGGTCCCACCACCCACCAGCTGCGGGCGAGTCACTTGCCCTCTCTGTGTCTTAGTCTCATTGTCCATTAGGCATTAATTAACTATCTTAACATACTTAGCATGATTGAAAATGATGAATGATTAATTTTTTGAAGAACAATTCATTGCTTAAAAGACACGTTGCTATTAATCTCCTTCAAAATACTCCCCTCCGTGTCCCACCCACTTTCTGAGGCAGCTCTGGACGTCCTCTGCCGTGAGGGTCCTCAGCTGCACCGTTGTGGTAGACCTGATGCCCGAATCAATTCGAAACATTTGTCTTTTATGGTCATTTTGACTTTGGGGGGAGTCAAAACTCACATGGAACCAGGTCCAGTGAATAAGGTAGATGAGGACACACCGTCACGGGTTTTTTATTTGTTTGTTTGTTTTATTTTGGTTTTTCATGGCACACAGGGATCAAACTCACAACCTCATGCCTGTCAAGCAGGCACTTAAGCCACTGAGCCAAACTCCCAGCCATAGTTTTTTGAGGCAGGGTCGCACTGTGTAGCTCAGGCCAGCCTTGCGCTCATGTTGCAGCCCAAGCCGGCCTCAAACTCACAACGCTCATCCTACCTCAGCCTCCTGAGTGCTGGGATTAAAGGTGTGCGCCACCATGCCTGGCTCACACTGTCATGTTTTAAGAAGCCCATCCTTCCATTGGATGGCACTGGGCGGTGACATTCACCATATTTTTTAACCACACTGCCTAAAGACACACACGAAAGAGGACTTCCAGGACTGCTCTGGAAAGTGGCGAGAACAATGGGCTAAGTGTGTTTGAAGTGAGAGAGAGTCTTTTGGGGGGGATTAATAGCTATGTATCTTTAACAGTAAACTTTTTTTAAAAAATTTAAACATTCAAAGCCAGGCATAGTGGTTCATGCCTATAATCCCAGAACTTGGAAGGCTGAGGCAGGAGAATCACCAAGTTCAAGGTCAGTCTGGGTTACATAGTAAGTTCAAGGATGACATGAACCATATAGCAAAACCCTGTCTCAGAATCAAAACAACAAAAATTCACCATATACTTTGATCTCCCCTGGTAAATACCTACTAATAAAACCACCTGGTAAGTGTGGCCCCTGGCTTACAATAATTACTGAAGCTATGACAGTCGGTATTTGCTTGTGAGATGTTTGCGTTTTTACTGTTGATAATGCATTTCATCTTTGGAAACAACTTTTTTTAATCATATTTTGCATATTATAAAATTCTCACAAAGTATAAGGTCTAATGATTTTCTGTAACTTTATTGAGCAATTATCACCATAAATGATAGGACATTTTCCCCTCCCCATGGATTCCTTAATCTGTTACTACCTGTTCCCACCTCCTTCAGCCACAGTAATCAGTACTCCTGTGGGGTTTTATACTACTGCCAAACTGTTTTCCAAGGTAGCTGCAATGGTTTACCTTCTCATCAATAATGTTGTTTTTTTTTTTTTTGAGACAGGGTCTTACTATGTGGCCCAGGCTGGCCTCAAACTCACAAGGACCCTCCTGCCTCAGCCTTCAGAGTGCTGGGATTACAGGCATGTGCCACTATACCCGGTAGTAATATATGTTTCCACTTTTCCACATCCCCCACACTTGTGATTGCCTGCTTTCTTTCTTTCTTTCTTTCTTTCTTTCTTTCTTTCTTTTTTTTTTTTTTTTTTTTTTTTTTTTTTTTTTTTTTTTTTTTTTTTTTTTTTTTTTTTTTTTTTTTTTTTTTTTTTTTTTTTTTTTTTTTTTTTTTTTTTTTTTTTTTTTTTTTTTTTTTTTTTTTTTTTTTTTTTGAGACAGGGTCTCACTATGTAGTTCAGTCTTGAACTCACTATATAGTTCAACTTGTGGTGGTTCTCCTGCTTCAGCCTCCCCCGTGCCAGGACAGTAGGATGCCGCATCACACCCAGGGGTGCTATTTACTCTTGCCATTGTAGTGGGTGTGAAATAATACCTCATTTGTCATTTAAATTTGCATTAAATGACTCCTGCCGGTAAGGCCCTTTTCACGTACTTTTATAACAAGGAAATGCTGTATCTATGAGTTAAAGTGAGACCCCCTGCGTAAGCGCTCTGCTGCCCTTTCCCTCCTTTTCTGTCCCTGCCCCGCCCACCATGGCCAGCGATACCGGTCCCTAACTCAGCGAGGGGACCCTGGGGGCTGTGGAATACAAGGGGACTGTAACCCCGCCCCACACTTTCTTCCGGTGGTGCCCACCCTCTCAGGTCACAGGAGGGGCACGAACCTTGGGGACACTATGGGGGCCTGGATGGGGACCCAGCTGTCCTCCTACCCACACTCCAGTCTGCTCCTCGCATTCAGGGCAGGAGCACACTCTGGGTGTGGGGGCAGCCTAGGCCCAGGCACAAGGGACCCAGGAGCAGGGTGTCTACTGCAGGGTCCTTCCCATGCTCCGAGAGGCTGCCTGGCCTTGCCCAGTGCCTCCACAGCAATACGTCTGTGCCGATGTGTGTGACGTGCAGTGACAAAGAGCACAAGTTGGGAAATGGATAATAACCAGGGCACTGGGCCCTGAGGACTCAGAGAGGAAGGAGACCTTGTCCCTGTGCTCCAGAAGGCCCCACGGTGTCAGGAATCAGTCTCTGGTTCTCACAGGCTGGTGTGACATTGCCATGACTACACGTGCAAATGGCCTGGGGCACAGGGCAACAGCCAGAGACCCGGCCCACGGAGGGCCCTCCTGTGCTGGGCTGCAGATCCGCACCATTTCTGATCTCCCAGCAGCCTTGTGACAGAGCCATAGAAGTCACCTTCCCTGGCTCGAGAGCTGACCCCACCGGCTATGCTCTGACCAGAACAAACTGACCTTGCCCAGAAAAGCTCCCGGCTCATGCTGCTATTCTACAGCTGCCTCCCCACTGCCCGGCTCTCTTCCTGCTGAGAGGCAAGCTACCAGATTCCCAGGAGTCTGTACCAAAGACGCTTTGGCTGTTTTGTATTTATTGCTGTAATTATATAATTTAGCTAAATAAAACAAAAAATAATGAAATCTGACTGCACAAAGAAAAAAGGAATGTTTTGAGTAAAACCAAGGCAAATGCTTTGGAAAAATGCAATAAAGATGAATTGCTAAAAATAAATCTGTTGGTTTGCTTGCGGGAGAGATTAGGGGTGGGAGGGGATAGAGACAATGTGGAACTCCAAATTCAAATCGCTTTGCCAAGTGTCCTTGCATTTCATTTACAAGGAAAAATGGGGGCTGAAAACCATTAGCAGTGCCCTGGGGGTGCAGGCACCGAGGACAAAGCAGGGCTCAGCCAGAAGCCCTGAACTTGAGCAACTTTTTGGCCTACTGAGGTTTAGTGGTAGACAAGTATCTCAAGTGTCTGTGAATCCACTTTTTATGGACTCTTTTCTCTTTGCAGCCAATCAGATGAGTGGAGCAGTTTCTGTGGGATTATGATTTTCCCTCCCTGACCAACACCTTTTTTTGTGATAGGGTCTCTATGTAGCTCAGGCTGACCTTGAACTCACTGTAATCCTCCTGCCTCAGCCTCCCCAAGTGCTGGCATTACAGGTGTGTGTAACCAGGCCAGGCTTGTTATTATTTGTATCCTCCTTATCAGGTTTCTTTTAACCTTCAAGAGTTTGGGTGCGTATGAAATGCATCCTGGCCCCCTTCTCAATATGAGGAGAAGGTACCAGGAGACATAGCAGCTACTCTACCACGCGTGTCCTTCCCCGTTCAGGACCGTCCCCGGGGAGTGAGTGAATTCACATCTCAGCCTCCTCCGGATCCAGGGAGGGGCCAGGGAGTCTCAGCCCCATTTCCCAGATGAGGTAACTGAGAGCTTCTGGAGTGTTTTGCTGCCACCTGGGGGTTGGGATCCCAGAACCTTCAGGTCAGAAAGACCCTGAGAGCCTCGTCCTCCCCTGGAGTGGTTTCGTGTACCGCGCAGCTGGTGCAGACTGGTCCCCAAGACCTGCCTGAGACTCGATGTCCCCCAGGCTTAGCATACAGATGGATGGTCCTTTCTCAGGTGGGCGCTGACTCAGTGCCTCTGCCCTCTGCGGTCCGGTGTCTCGGGATCAAGTCATTCAGGGCCCCTGGGGACCTGTGACGGGCAACCCTTGCCACAGTTGCCCTCCCCGCAAGCCAAGTCCAGATTTGGAGGCCTCTGTGTGAGCCGCCCAGGGCAGGCGGGAAGAAGGCCGGTCTCCAAGACACCGTCACGCTGTTCTTGTCACCGCATCACTGGGTGCAGAGCCACCAAGGCTGTCCCACCCCACCAGGGGACAGTGCACGACTTTATACAGCTGCAGATACTGGGGCGGTGACGGGAGTGGGGAGGAACAGGCATTTAACATATCCTAATCCCTTTAGTTCTCTTTCCCGCCCCCTCTCCTCCCTCCCTCCATCTCTGGAGTCCCTTCCCGCTTGCAAAAGATCAATCTCCCTATTTCCTATTGTCTGTCTTTTAGTTTATTTTTATTTTAATTATTTATACTTTGGGTTTCTCATATAAGTAAGTTATGTGATATTTAGTCTTGTGTGTCTGATTTATTTCATTTAACATTATGTTCTCAAGGTGCATCCATTTTCTTACAAATGACTCAAGTTTATCCTTCTTTATGGCACAGTAGTACTCCACTGTGTATAAAAACACATCATCCTGCCTCAGCCTCATCATCCTGATATCCCAGTTTCCCATTTTCCATTTCTGCTCAGAAGGAGGGTGAATTTGCAGGATGCAGTGTAGGGTCGATATTGAGAACGTGGACTTTCCCATGTGACTGGTAAACCTAGGTTCGAAGCCTACATCTGCCACTTACTAGCTGGTTAAGTCACCTAACCTCTCTGAATTCATGTTCATGCCCCTCCCCCCAGGTATTTCGAGGAGTCAGGGTGACCACAGTAATGCCTAACGCACTGCCTGGCACAGAGAAAGTGTTTAACTGATGCTGGTTCTTATGACTAAGTGACCTCTCCTGCTAACTGGGAGGTAATTACCATAACAGGAGTAAAAGAAACCAATCCCTGCTTTGGGTTATCGTGGAGAAGCCATGCGCAGCTGTCGGTGCTTGGGGCAGCTTCATCATGAGTGGACGCCCATGCTAGCAGCTGCCCATCTGGAGCCTGCACGTGAAACCCACTCGTCACTCCGTCCGTGCCATTTTGATACACATGGCCTTCTCATCAGCAAGCGGCTGGCCAGTCACTGACCACTGATTGGAGAAATGCTGGGGGACCCCTGCCCTCTGCCCCCACATCCTGCCCCCCTCTGAGTAACTCGATGGACCCCAAGTCAGACCACATCACACCTACTTTCCAGACAGTTCACAGAACCACCCGCTCTCGGTGTGGGAACGGACCAACAGCAGTCGCAAGCTTAATTGTATTTAGATTGGGAGCAGTTTCGCTACGATTCTGAGCACTGTTTACCCAGGGCGCGCGTCCAGCGCCCAAAGAGTCAAGAGTGGGTGTGGTGGGAGCCGGGAGGGCGGCTCTGGGTGTGGCTCAGGGCTCTCTCCAACCCAGCCAAAACAGGACCAGAAAGTCCACTGGCAAAGGACTCCGAAGGCCCAGGCAACGCTCCAAGCTGTGGTTGCCTTCCTCGACGCCGTCCCTGGCCAGAGCCGCGTCTCCAGGGGCTGCAGTCGTGGACAGAGGCAGGTCCCCTGTCAACACTGCCAACGGCCTGCCACAGGCCAGTCACTGCAAGTGGCACTGTGTAGACAGCGTCACGCGGACTCCTGCCAGCAAGCCCAAAGAGAGCAGCTCTCTCTCCAGAGGATGCGCAGCGCAGGAAGGGCCCGGACCAGGCGGTGGACCCAGAGGTGCACTGAGGTTGTTAGATTAAGTTTCACTGCTGTACACAGAGCCATGCGCTGCCTGGGGTTTTGGAGCAAGGAAGCCACAGCTGACAGTTGTCCCCGGGCTGAGGTGCCCTGGATTGGACCAGTCAGGACTTCAGTCCAGCTGCTGGTGCACGGGGCCAGTCCTGAGGTCAGCTGGGCCTCCCTAGATCACCCTGCAGGGGCCCAGGCCTTAGCTCTTGCACCTTCCTTGGGGTCCCCTTGGTAGTACAACTTCCCAGACTCTGGGCAGCAGCTTCTGTGACTCCACACTAATTGCTGGGACTGGTGCAGGGCGCCTGTGCCACAGCTGGGGCCAGCACAGGGGTGGGGGAGAGCTCTGAGACCCTGGGTTCATCCTGGTAGATGCTTCTGGGTCCAAGAGCCTCTCCCCACCCCTGAAAACCTACTGTAGTCCATATCATCACCGACTAGATAAAGGGTTGCATTATAGATGGTCCATTCCTGTCATCGCAGCTCTTGGGAGGCTGAGGCAAGAGGAACACCATGAGTTTAAAGCCAGCCTGGACTACATAGTGGGACCCTATCTCAACAACAACAACAAGAAAAACCCAAAGAGAAAATTCTATGAGAGCCCAGGGGCAAGGCTGAAAGAGGTGGCTCCTTGGCAGGTGTCCGAAGACACCAGAGGGTCAGGGGCCACTGGGTCCACTGCACCCCAGTGCCTTGTATCAGGTGGGGTGGGGGAGGGAGGCCCCAGATCTGACCACTTGCGGACTGTACTAGAGCTGCCCTTGAAGACAGCATCTCAAAAGCCTTATCCTCCCTTTCTGGGGGGCCAGAGAGGGCCCAGGCACAGCCCTCCCCTCCCGCCCCACCCCTACTGCTTGGCCTTGCCTTCTAGAATCCGAGTCACATACTCCAGAAGCTTCGATCAGCCCAGGCAGTGCTGTGCTCCCCTCCCATGCAACTTTTTCTGTGTATTCCTTTTCGAGTTAGGAAACATCACTCATCGATTCTTCCAAAGTCCTTTTATAACAAAGGGAGTCAGCACACGCTTTGCTAAACACACACCTGGCCCATGACCTCGCAATGCCACGCCTGGGTGCATAGACAGGAGGTTAGTGCACGTGGTCACTAAAAGGCCGAGCCAAGGTGTTCACAGTGATCTTGTTTATAGTGGCCCCAAACTAGGAACGACTCAAAAGTCCACCAATAAGAGACTGAATAAATGAATTTTGGAATGTTTCTACCACAGAGTACTATGCAGCCATGGAAAGGAATGATCCTGTAGCACGTGCAGCAACATGCTGAACCACACTATTATCATACTGCATCAAAGAAGCCAGGCACAAAGAGCACTTACAGTATAATTCCACGTAGGCAAAGTTTCAGACAGACAAACACAGGCTGGGGACGTAGCTCAGTGGCAGAGTGTTTGCCTCATATGCACAAGGCCCTGAGTTCAATCCCCAGTACCACCAAAACAAACAAACAAACAAAAAAGACAGACAAAAACGTTCAAGATGCTAGAGCACTGGGTCATGGTTACGTCTGGAGGCACAGGTAGACTAGGGAGAAGCTAAAGGGAACTTCCTGGGGCGTCGGAAATACTTCCGCCTTGGCCTAAGTGTGCTTACATTGCTGTGTATACGTATGTGAGAAATCATCAAACGACTTACTTACACTTCACTGTGGGTGAAATTTAAAAAAATTTTTTAAATATAAAGTATATGCACATCAAAAGATTTTTTGAAATGCTATTATCAGCAGGCCACAGGTGCAGAGGTTATTAAAGAAACCCTAGATCTAGAATTTTCACAGGGCTAAGAAGAAAGCTATTCCTGGGAACCTCTGGGAGACCCGAGGCTCCCCTTTGGAAAGCAACACTCGAGTAGCACCCCAAGTGTGGCTAAGGAGAGTTGCTCGTGACCCTAATTCACCATGGCTCTCATGGGCACCTGCATTGAGGCTCCTATTTTCATTTAGGTCCGTGATGTGGGTAATCTTGCTAAGGCCTTGGCTGTCAGGCTCTCAATAATTTACCGACCCTCCCTCTTTGCCATACTCTACGTGCCACCAGAAGCATGGGAATCTGACCTGCTCCTCATATTTAGGCTCTCCATCCCCAACCTGACACCCCAGTAAAGCCACTTTCTTTCTTCCGTCGAAAGAACAGCTTAAGTTATGAATTCTTCTCATTGTCTTCTGACAAGTTGTTTTTTTTTTTCCTTCAGCCCAGCTGGTGAGCCACAGGCGGTCGGAGAGCGCATAACCCCCGTTAGGCCGAGCCCGCAGCCCCTTCCTTCAGGAAGTCGCTGTACGAGGACAGAGGCCTCCACTCCCTCCACGCCCCGGAAAGAGTTACGAGCGTGTGCGACTTGCGGGGAAATGAGACAGGTGATTAGCGCAAAGCTGGCTGGGGACATAGCTGTGACCTGTTAATTACAAAATCCCAGACACCTGCGCACACCAGTCCCCTGCCTGGGGACTCCTCTCGAGGACTCGTGCAGGTTTTCCACAGGGCAGCCTGGACCTGACGTCAGCCGGGGGAGTGGGTGACACACCAGGCAAAGTCCACACTGAGTTTTTGCCACTGCCTTCCCGCTTGTATGGTGGCCACCCGTACCTCCTTGTCCTACTTTTTCTCGGCCCAAACTCACTCTGCAGAGCCGGTTTCTTTTCCTGCCTTTAATAAACGTGAAAGAAGAAAGAAAGCCAGCCAGCCCCCGGCTCTTCCTGCACCGACAGGAGCGTTTGTCTCGTCCCTGCGTGCTCACCCCACTGTTAGGCCGAGAGGCTCCAGGACCCCCTAAGACACCCGAGGGGCACCAACTCGCTTCCTATCACCCCTGCCTGCCCCTGTCCTGTAGGGGGGCCCTGTGGTTAAGAACACAGCAGAGTTCACAGCCCCGAATTAAGATCACCCAGGAATCCCGGAGACGTGGAGAGAGAAATAGGACAGTGAGCGACGCTCCACCCCCTGCGCTGGGGCTTCCCGTGACGGGCACCCCGCTACCCACCGGGGCTGCCTCTGCCTCCTCCGGCGGAACCTGGCACGTGCTCACAGAGAGAGGACGTCTGCGACCCACGGCTCCACTGCCGAGGAACTAACGTGTCTCGGCTTAGCCAGGACCTTCACGGGCTCCGCGCTGAGCGCTCAGGGTCCCGGGAAACCCTCTTGTGCTGAGCACAGGACAGTGAGACACAGGACCCCAGCCCTGCACCTCCTCCCAGCCCTGGGCCTGTCAGACGCCTCTCTGCAGGTGCCAAGACCAAGCCCAACCCACACGCCCCGGCCTCCAGTTTAGCTGAGTAGTTTTTGTCCCTTCACACGTTTATTTATGGCCATCAAGGACGACCTAGATATTAAAGCCTGGACCTTGGAGCCAGAAGAACCCGGGTGCTCATCCTGGCTGTGTGACTTTGCATTTGTTACTTAACCTCTCTGAGCTTCTGAGTACTCATCTCAAAGTGGAAATAGTAAAACTCTGCCTCACAGGGTTGTTTAAGGATTCATTAAGATAATGAATGGAAATTGCTTATCTCCAGGCCTGGCACCTAATAAATCCTTGGTATAAACTTTTAATCTAGTATTCATTCATTAAAAAAATTAACATGTGTTTACTGTATTTGGGCCTTGGTCCAGAAGGACAGAAATAACCCACATTGTGGCCCCGTACCACACACACCAAGACCCTCCCTGCTGGTGCGGGAGCCAGCAGAAGATGGTGAGGAGACAAGACCAGGCAAGCTGCCCTGAAGTCGGCTTCTGTCCTCTCCTGGAGGGCTGCCGGGGAAGGTTCCCAGAGGAACGGTATTTTCCTAGACCTCACCTGAAAGAAAGGAGGGGCAGGCACAGTGGTGTAGACCTGTAATCCCAGCTACGGGGGTTGGCGGGGAGGCTGAGGCAGGAGGATCACAAGGCCAGCCTGGGGAATTTAATGAGACTTTGTCTAGAGCTAAAAAATATACGAAGGTGAGGGGCGCTGGAGAGGTAGCTAAGTGGTAGAGCACCCCTGGGTTGAAACTCCAACGCCTAAGAAGAGGAAGGAGGAGGAGCCACTACTGGGGAAGGACATTCCAGGAGGAGAGACCCGAATGTGCTGCCATGCTAGGAATCATGAAGCTCCATCTTTCATTCAGGGAGAAAAATATAATTTAGTCCTGCCGAGTTTGGGCTGCAGGCAGAAGAGGCCAGAAGAGACAGCTTGAAAAGAACTGCTTTCTTTAATAAAATAGAAAAATGTTTAAACATAGTGAAAATTTGAACCCCAAAGCCAACATCATATGTCAGGGAGAAACACTTCAAGGCACTCTATTATGGTAAAAAATAGCAGAGAATGTGTTCTTAACAGCACCATTTAGCATTGTTCTGGAAGTACCAGCCCACACAATTAGATAAGAAAAAGAAATGAGAAGTATTAAAATTGAAAAGCAAGAGAAAAATTGACCATTTCATACATCCAGCTAAAACATTATTATAAATAATATAAGAACTCATTAGAGTGACTCAGTCCATTGAAATTTATTTGTATTCACCTATATAAGCAACCAGTTAGGAGTTATAATGAAAGATAAACTCCTGACTAGAATTGCAGCAAAAAAAAATTTAAAACTTAGAGATCAATTTAGCAAAAATGTACAGGATTTAGTGAAAACAAATTTTAATACATTGCTGAGGGGCACAAGAGAAGACCTGAACATGTAAAATGCTTTTGGATACAATGAGTCAACATCACAAATATGCTAATTCTTCCCTGGTTTGTGTGTGTGTGTGTGTGTGTGTGTGTGTATTCTGATAAAAATAAGCAAACTGATAAGTTAATTCTAAAGTCCATATGGCAATATGAACAAGTAAATTCTGAAAATTTTGAAAAAAGAAGCACTAAGTGAGGACTAGTCTTAGCAGATATTAGAACACCGTCTAAATCTACAATATTTTAAACTCTGCAATCTCAGTGCATTTTGGACAGATGGATAAACAGAACAGAAAACTTGAAAGCGTAGTCGTAGTGGGTAGACTTGTACCCTCCCACAAGATCTTTTGGAGAGCTCCCTTGTGGTACCGTGCACATGGTATCACTTGGGGACAATCTTTGCAGCTGTAACTAAAGTAAGGCGAGGTCATCCTGGATTACAGTATATGGGACTGCACCCCAATTCAATGGTTGATGTCTTTACATGATGCATGAAATTTGGACAAACATAAACCTAGAGAGGAAGCAGAGATCAGAAGGAACCTGCTATAGCCTAACCCGTACCAAGGATTATGTGGTCTCAAGAGGCTTTGGAGAGAGGGAGATGCAATGATTTGGCTCAGCAGTCACTACAGAGAGTCTGCTGCTGACTTCTTGATTTCAGACTCGTGGCTTCCAGATGGTAAAGAGAATAAGGTTCCGTTTTTTTAAGCTACCCAGTTTCTTGTAGCACGGCCCCTCCTCATCCTCTGTTTGGCTTTTCATACTTTCAGTTACCCACGACCAACTGAGGTCTGAAAATGTGAAATGGAAAGTTCTAGGAATAAACAATTCATAATTTTCAAGTCATTTTTATTACACTATATTGTTGGGATTGCTCAATTTTACTATTAGTTATTCTTGATTGTGTTTGTTTGTTTGTTTGTCTTTTTGAGATAGGGTTTCACTATGCAGTTCAGGTTGAACTCACTTTGTAGCCCAGGCTACCTCAAACTTGAAGTGATCCTCCTGCCTCAGCCTCCCAAGTGCTGGAATTACAAGCGTGCACCATCACACCCAGCTATTTGTTATTTTTGTTAATCACTTATTCTGCCCTATTTTTCAATTAAATCTTATAGGTTTGTATATATAGGAAAACACACACACACATAGAGAGAGAGCGTCAAAAGATACATACAGAAGTATAAATATATTTCGATATTATGTGCATTTTGAGGCACCTACTGTGGCCTGGGAACCCATCTCCCAAGGCTAAAGGGTACTACTATAATTCGTTAGGACAGCTCTGGGAAACTGATCAAGTCCCAAATGCCTACAAGAATTTAGTGTATCACAAAGGGACACTGCTAACCAACAACAAAAAGGTAGTTTAACAGTGCTAAGGCAGCTAGACAGCTACCTGAAGAGGAACAGCTGGATCCCTACCTCACATCTAAAGCCAGAACAAATCCTGGAAGGAAGAAAACCTGACAACACAGCCAAAAGTGCCCTTTCAGTAAGGAAGTCTTTCTCAGGACGAATTTAAAAACCACCTATTGAGCAGGGCATGGTGGGGCACGCCTTTAATCCCAGCACTCAGGAGGCTGAAGCAGGAGGATCATTGTGAGTTCGAGACCAGCCTGGGCTACAAAGTAAGTTGAAGGCCAGCCTCAAATGCATAGTGAGACCCTGTCTCAAAAAATAGGGCAGGGGATTTAGCTTAGTGGCCTAAGCACCTGCCTGGCAAGCCCGAGGCTATGAGTTCGATTCCCAGTACCAAAAAAATAAAAAAATAAAAACGACCTATTGATGAAAAGGTGAATAGATTTGACCACGTAAAATTATTTTTAATTCTGCAGAAAACATGATAATACGAACAAAGTCAAAAGACACATACAGTATAGTTATAGCCTATGTTATCGACAAAGAGCTGATATCTTTGTTATTTTAAGTGCTCCTCCATATTAGGGGAAAAAAAAAACCCAACCTAATTAAAAGATACTCGAAGGATGTAAACAAACAGTTCCCAAGAAAGGAAATGTAAATGATCCTGAGTCATATGAAAACACGGTCAACCTCCCTGGTAGCAGGAGAAATGAAGTTACAGCTACGAGATACCATTTTTTATCTAACAGATTGACAAAGATCAAAAAGTTTGATAAGATGCTGCGTTGGCAAGGGTGTGGGAAACAGGCATCTCATTCACAGCAAGTGGGAGGGCGAATCAGGACAACCTCCCCGAGGAGTGATTGGGCAATATCTGAGTGAATTAAAAATCCACATACCCTTTAACCCAGAATTTTCATTTCTAGGAATTTACCATGCAAAGATACTTGAGCACAGAAGAGCAGATGGATGGATGTGTGTATTTATCACAGCGTTGCTTAGAATAACAATAATTTGGAAACCGTCTGATTTCTCATCCACAGGGAACCAGAGAAGTCCAGGGCAGAACATTTATTCAGTGGACTACTATGCAACGGGTTAAAAGAGTAGAGAGATTTTCTACTGCATTTCCAACATGGAAACAAAACCTTTGTGATATGTAATTAAGGAGCAGAGGGAGTATAAGCAAAGAAGAATGAGTACAATAAAAAACAACTTCTGTAAAAATTATGGAAATGCTTTCACTGGCATAGGCTGTCTCTGGAAAGATAAGCAAGCCCACCTTTAATTAAAAACTAGGCTGAAGAAGAAGAAAAAAAAAAAAAACACAAAACAAACCAACAAAAAATCTAGGCTGCCTAGTGGTAAAACTTCGACTTTATATCCATATATACTGTGTCTGGGGTAACCATGGGGAGGGATGAATATGGAGATATTTATATTTATATACTTAAATCACAAAGAAAGCAAAAGAGTAAAAAGTATTCATCTGAGGTATGAATTTAAATGTCAACCCCATTACTTTCTTGAACAAGTCATTTCGATTCTTTAAACCTTAGTCTCTCCATCTGTAAAATGGGAATAATACCGTATTGTTTACCTCAAGGTATTTTAGGAAAGGAATTGCCGAAGTGGTAAAAGACTAAGGACTGGTGAATCTAGGAAGGGTACGCGGGAGTTCATTGGGCTATTAGACCTGTTCAATGAGTTTTCGAAATAAAGAATGGTTTTTGTTTTTTGTTTTAATTGTTGGTAAAAACTAACCTTTTCTGCCAAGCATCCTGTACTCTGAGCATTACTGGACTAGCACAAAGCCCGGGTCAGGAGCCAGGTGACCTTGGCGAGCGGCCACGCACCCTGCACGCCCCTTCCCTCCCCCAGGGTCACAGGTCAAGGGGACACTTTTCTTGCCAGGGGCACTAGGAACGCGAGGTCCGGGCTCAGAGGTTAGCGCTCCTGGGTTTCAGGGATCGTCTTGGGGGGTTTTCTCGCTCTGGCATGGGAGTGGGGGCGGGGCAGAGTCGGGGTGCCAAGCCGCACCTCCCACCCACCCCGGCCTGTGCTGGGACACGCAGGGAACCCCGGGCCTGGCTGGGCCCCCATCAGATAAGGCGCCTCCCAAGCGCTGGCAACCTCGGAGTCGGCAAGGAGTTTAGTTTACGTAAGCGGTTGTTGATGGAAAAACAAATGCTCAGGCAGGCGGTTCCTGGCCTGCGCGAGGGAGCTGCGGGTCCCAGACGCCAGCGCTCCCAGGGAGGCCGCCTCGGGACAGCTCCCGGCGTGCTCGGGGTCCCTGCGCCACTGCGCCCGGGCCACCCTGCAGGCGGGCACAGCCCGGGGAAACAGGCGGATGCCGGGTGCTGGAGCCCGCGCCCCCCGTGCCACCCTCGGGCCCACCCCAGGCCCAGAGCCCGGCAGGCCCAACCCTGGCATGTCAGCACCGCGGGTGCCCGCTGCGTGCCCGGCCCTGCTCAGGGCAGCGGGGGTGATGAGATATGGGAACCAGGCAGGCATGGCCAGAGCCAGGGCCAAGAGGAAACCAGGGGGCAAGCTGGCCTGTGCCCCGAGCCGCTTCAGCCGGCAAAGCAGGACCAGGCCAGATCTTCGGAGTAAAGGCCACCAGAGCTGCATCCCACCCCATCCCCACCCCAGCCAGTCCCATCTTTGCCTAAGAAGGAGGCAGTGATCAGGGCTGAGATCCTAGCTCAGCCAGCTGTGTGACCTCATGGCCTTAGGCCCCCAACCTCTCTATCTGGAGAGGGGGCTCAATACTTCATAACAAATTCAAGTTTGGAGAATTAAATGGACATTCTGAGGATTAAAGTGATCAACACAAAAATTTTAAGCCATGCTTAGCACAATGTCCAGCACACAAGAATTTGTCCCTGTAGATAGGAATCATAGGCTTTATATACGGACTGAATCATTCTCACTCGGCCTTCCGTCTCAGCGCAGACCTCACCCAACCTTCCTTCCTGGGCCTGTCCCAGCGCTCCCTCTCTCTCTCTCTTTGGGGCCCATTTTCCCTGTTTATCCAAAGCAGAGGCTCACATAAAACACCCTTCTTAAAGTTTCAGTGAGATCCCAGCAAGTGGATTCCCGTGGAAGCAACTTCTGGATTACTAGAAGGTGAATCCTATGAGCTAGGAGCTTCCCATCAGTCAATACCAGGAGTGAGAAAATAGCTTGGGACACAGCTTAGGTGTCAGGCCTGGAGTGGGGGCCCGGCCAGGACAGTCCCTTGCTGTCTGAGGCATAGCAAATAGCTCAGCCCCGGTTTCCTCATATGTAAAATGAGAGGATAACTAAACCCACCATCCAGGTTGCTCTGGGGAGCCAAGGAAATCACAAAAATAAGAGCTAGTTCTTGTTGCACATTTATTTATTCAATGTCAGGCAAGGATTTTGGAGGGGGTTTTTGTGTTGTTTTGGGTGTTGCTTTTTGGGGGGTTTGTTTTGTTTTGTTTTGTTTTTCCTGTAACTTAACTACTGTCATTGTACAGCTGGGGAAATGAATGCAGGCAGAAATGTCAAATGACATGCCCAAGGTCACACAGCCGGGAAGCCGTGCCGGGAAATTCCTGGGCTCTGGCTGAACTGCAGCTCGAGGCCCTAAGCGCTTGGTTTCACTGCCCCCCTCCCCGTGTGAGGGAGTAGCCGTGGGACACCGTCAGGCCTCGGCAAACAGTGGCCATTCTTACGCTATTAATATGCTGCATTGATATCATCGTGATCTTAATGACTCATCAATCCCTTCTCAGAGCAGAGCAAGCTTCAGCGCTTCGGACCTGGGTGGGCGCCAGCGAAGCAGCGGCGCCAGGAGCCCTGAATTCAAGCTTCACTCCCTTGTCCCACCCAGCAAGAGTCAGCACGCGGGCTGGTGCGGGCAGGTGGGTCCAGTGCGGAGCGAGCCTGGGTGTCACATGTCTCTCTCTGCCCAGCCTGCCATTGGACACCCCCTTGGCTCTCAGAGCAGGGCAGGGCCAGGGGCAGACACTGGGCCTTTTGTGTCCTGCTCCCCACGCAGCCCAGCCCAGAAAGCTATCCCCACCCCCGCCCCAGGCTGGGCAAAGGGTGCCCAGGGCCCTCCTGGGAGAGGAAAGAATTCAGACTGGAGTCGGGAGTCTGGCCAGTACCCTGGCTCCAGGCTTTCTGGCCAAGTGTCCGTGGGCTGGTCCCTCCTGGATTTGGGGCTTGTTTTCTTGATTCTCCAATGAAGCACAAAGCACTAGACCCAGGCATGGGCAAGGTTCAGGGAAACGAGAGGAAGGAGACGCCAAGGACAGGACAGGGGCTCAGCCACCCCTCTGTTGGGTGAAAAGGGGATTAGGGTTGTCGCTTGCTCTTTGGACAGGGTCAGATCACCCCTCAGCCTCAACACACCCACTTCAAACTGTGTCCTGAGCAGACGGCACAGTGTGACAGGTGCACGGCTGAGCTCGTCCTGTGGGAGCACACAGGCATCACACACACCATGAGCACAGACACGCGTGGACACACACGCACAGATCCAGACCACAGACATTCCCAGTCGTAGCACACTGGCAATACAGCCTTAAGCATGCACATCCTCACAAATACAGACCTAAATCCCCATGCAGACCCCCCAGCTTGACCACACTCATGCACCCACGATCTGCACGCCCCACCCTGCTCCCCACCACACCCCGGGACCCCCCACTGGGGAAGCCTTGGGAGACAGAGTGAGCCCAGGATGATGCCTGACGCGCTGCTCTTCATTCCTCTCCTTCTTGGGGAGCCCTTCAGGCAAGAGCCCAGCACCTCTGCCCAGAGGCCACGGGGAAAAGCATCTAAAGGAAACAGGGCATTGGGCGACCTGCTACCGCTTCTGCGCGTCACAGCCATCCCATTAGCTGGCACACGTTGTTACTCAAACCCATTACTCGTAGTTTCGCAGAGGGAAATGTCCAGAGCCCAGGTTCTTCTGAGGCCTCTCCGTAAATTTCATCGCAGACTCCTGGCTGCGAATGAGGCACCCGGGGCAATGCCGCGGTGCACCACCAGGGGGCGACCTCCGCCCGGCCTGCGGGGGCTCGGCGCGCGTCCCGGCGTCCCCCTCCGGAGCCCGCGGTGCCCGGGCCGGCTCCCCGGGGAGCTTGCCTAGGTCCTGCGACCGGCGCCCCCGCAGGATGTCTCTGCTCCTCGCCCCTCCGGATCTGACCTCGGCTCCGGCTTCCACCCCCTCCCTAGTCCCTAGGGCCCTGCCTCCTCCTCCAGCTCCAGGCCTGCAGCCACCCTCTCTGCCCTGGACAGCCCCAAAGCCCACCCCCACCCAGACCTGTGCTTGGAGAAGCACCGTGGCCCTCCCAGAGTGGGGCTCCTTTGGCGCCTCTTTTCCTGGAGCAAATTCTAGTGAAGGTGTCTGGCAGCTGCTCCCCAAAACAGAACCCTCCTATGTGCCAGGGACTCGGGAAGCATTGCGGCTGCAGTCAAGGTCAGGAAACATGGAGGAGGTGTTCTGACCCCGATTTTGTGCATTACAGACACCACAAGCTCAAAGAGGTGAAGTAATCTGCCCGGAATGCCACGGCAGTAAGCAGCAGCAGGCCGCAGCCCCCAAGTCCTGAGGACTAGAACCGTCCCCATAGTCAATGCCCAGGCTAACACTTATTCTTTCCAGGACTCAGGAAGTATTTGTGGAGGACCTGCATGTGGCAGGCACTGTGCTTAAAGCTTACAGCAGCAGGAAAGAGAGAGAGTAAAACACTCCTAAAACTCGCTCCTCCAGATTCACCCGTCATCGGCTCACTTACCCTACTCTATAGAGCGCGGTGGGAATACCCTGTGTGCCACAGGCAAAGCGGGCAAGGGTTCAGAGAGGAGGGGGCGTTGGGGCAGAGTTTGGAGGGGAAGAAGGGCAGGGCGCCCAGGCAAGAGCCCACCCAGCCCATGCGGCACTGCTGAGTTGGGTGCCTGCACCTGGCTTTCTGCCTGGAGACAGCGGCTCCCAAGTCCTGCACCAGAGGGGCCACAGGGACCAGTTTGCGACTGAACCTCAGATGGCAGCTTAAGGACCAGCTTGCTCAGGAAGATGGGGAAACAATAAAGAGAAGCAATGGGGAAGGGTTCCAGGCCCCTTCCTGACTCCCCTGTCCGCCTGGGAGCCTCTGGAGGGAAAGGACTGGGCCCACACTTTAAAGTTGAAAAAGGCAACAAAAAATCAACAAGTCTCAGGTGCATGGGGCGGCGCACACCTGTAATCCACAGGGTGTCTTTAGCTGGCTGCCTTGATGTCCTGACTTGATTTAAAATGGTTACTTTCATGGTCATTTTGACTTCGGGGAAAAGTCAAAAGTCTCACAGCACCAGATCTGATGAATTAGGTGGGCGAGGAGGAAGCGTGATGTTTCTATGACGCTGCCTTTCCTTGGGGTGGCACTGAGCGGCAGGATTCACCAAATTTTTAATCGTACCTCATGAAGACACTCATGAAAGAAGACTTCCAGAGTGGCTTCAGAAAGTGGCAAGAATGATGGGGTAAGTGCGTTCAAGGCGAGAGGGAGGATTTTGAGGGGGATTCATGGCAATGTGTCGTTTACTGAAAATTTTTTAAAATGTAGATATTTGCTGTACATTTGGATTATACTCTGTTTATGCTCTCGTGCTGCTGCAAGACCTCATGACAGATGTCGTGGAGTAGTTACATTTGAGACTGTTGGACATTTATCCCCTCACTAGATCCTGAGCTCCGTGAAGATGAGGACATCGAATTCCATGATAGCCCCCACCCCACCCCGCAGTGCCCAGCACGGCACCTGGAACTCATCAAGTGTCCTTCAGCCCGGTGATCCTTGCTCTGCTGCTTCCTGGTGGGACACTGAAGAGCACGGGTCACCGCCACCGTGGAGTCAGTAGCGCGAGTGGGTGGAGGCACTGATGTTACGAGGTGAGTGTGTGTTGACAACTGTGCAAGCTGAACAATGCGAAGAAACTGGGCGTTCTTTATGCTCATGGTTTTACTTTGTGTATGCTTAAAATTTTCCCTAATAAAGGTGTTTTATGGGACGCACCAGGCTGGGCCCCTCCCTGGTATGTGGTGGAGTGTTTGGGAAGTGGGCTGAGGTGGCTGTCACCAGCAGCCCTGGTGGGACCGTCCCCCAGGCCACTCCCTGCAGCAGAGTCCATGGCGATTCTTTGCTGTCCCTGTAGGTGCTGCTCACTGGTGGAAAAGGTCACACCCTAAGCTTGCACCCCTGGCCTCTCCCCCAGTCTCCCTGCTGCCCCAAGCACCTCAGAGCCTGATCTTCCAATTCAAAAAGCTCGTGAACACTGGCCTCTTCTGAACAGCAGTCCCCACTTGTCAGACACCCACCCCATGGCGCTTGCACCTGGTCTGCTTCTGGGGAACCGGTCTGAACTTTGAGGTGCAATGCAGGAATTGATCCATGCAAAGATCTTGGCGGCCCCCAGCTGTGTGATGCTGGGCAGGTGGCTTCCCCTTGGCCGGCTTCTCTGAAAAAGGAACACTGATCCTTGCCTCACAGGCCTGGGAAGGAGTTAAGGAGCCAGTGAAAATAAAAAGGTGCTGTAAATTGCTGATCTTCACCCCATGCAGAGCCAGACCCTCAGTCTTGGGTTCCTATAAACCCCAACTTCTCTCCTGCTGGATGGTGACTGTTACTGTGCCTGCCTCCTGAGAACCCAGGAGCCGGAGGGAGCTGTTGTTGGCCAAGTAATCTCCATGTCCCCAGTCCCCCTGCACAAGGCCAAGGACAGAGGGAGGGCAGCTGGGGAGAGATGGAAAGAAGGTCAAGCGCCTGCTGGAAATCCTGGCTTTCCCAGGGGCCACATAGCCCAGGAAGGCCGAGGGTCCTTGGGTGACAGATGGAGCCCAGAGGTGTGTGATCTTCTCCAGGGGGCAGGGACTCCAGTGTGGGGACAGGGGTGGGGGCTGTCCTCAGGCAGCTTAGCAAGTCCCTGCTTGGCCTGTACCCAGGAAAGAGCCAGGATGGGGCAGTGTCACGCTGGACCACCTATGCCTCTGGACTCATAATGGCCCTGGGTGGCTGCTACAGCCTCCAAAAGGTCTCCTTGATTCACTCTCCCAGCCCAGCTGGCCCAGCAGGCTCCCCCAAGCCCTCCAGGTTGTGGCCTCTGTGAGCTGAACTGCCACCCCTCAGGGCATCCCAGGCCACTCACCTGGCTGGAGGCTTCCTCTTGCCCATGCCCGGCCCCTCTGCCAGGAAGGAGCTTGCAGCACCCCCACCCCCCCGCTCCACTCACTCACCTTGGGTTCATTGGTGAGCCCAACCTAAAGATCATCTCCACCTTTGAGTCTCCCCCAAATTCTGCATACAGCGTTCTCACCTCTGCTGTGTTTCCCCCAGGATTTAATCAAACCATGAAGGAGGCAAAACATCCTATCTCACAGAATCCTAACAATATCCCCTTTGCCCATTTTGCAGATTAAGATACCGAGGTTCAGAGAGGCAAAAGAGCTCACCCAAACCTTTCAGGGTGGAGAGGACTTTGGAAGGTCTCTTCCATCTGCCCCAGGCCTCAACACTCAGGGGAAAGGGACCCTTGGCAGGATGGGGCTGTGGTTGAGCCCCCAGCCCTGGCAGACTGTCTAATGCCAGGCCAGCAGGTGGCCCAAGGATGAGGAGGAGTCCATATTCACTGAGCATGTCCTCACCATGCAGGGAGGGTCAGCTAGGTCCCCAGAGCTGCAGGTGGCAGTGGTGACAGTAAGTTTCCCTCCCTCCCTGCAGGGTGGACAGGGCTGGGGAAGCAGCTTGGTGCCACCTGCTCTTCCTGTCTCTGGTCCCCTGGTTTGGGCTCCAGCCTTGCCCTCTCTTGGTGACGCTCTTCACCAGTGCACGGGAGCCACACTTCTCCTGCTCCATCCCTTGTCTTGGTCTCTCTTGGCCCCCAAGCCTGTCCCAAAGTTTCCCTCTAGCTTCGAGTCTTCCCTTCTAGGTCACAAACTATCTCTATCTCTGTCCCAGGTCCCTGTCCATCTCTGTCTCCGGATCACTTTGTCTGTCACTGGTGTTTATTCTTCTCTCTCTCTCTCTCTGCTTCTGTGTCTTTGACACAGTCAGGCTCTGTCCCTCTCTTCCCCTCTCTCCATCTGTGTCACCATCTCTCTGAATCTCTGTGTGTCTGTGTGTGTGTGTGTCTGTGTGTCTGTGTGTGTGTGTCTCCTCCCTGAGTCCCCACCCCTGGCCCAGCAGCAGACCTGGCTTCTCAACACAGAGAGGGCGAGGGACCTCCGGGCATCATTCCGGGCCCTCTCTATCTGGGTGGCAGTGCTGACAGATGAGATAGTGATCAGCCTCGGCTCTGTCTGGGCCTGAGCAAGGGGCACAGCCTGGCTACACAGGGGCGTCTGGTGCAGTGAGCGTTTGCAAGCGTGCATGTCTGGGTTAGAGCGCAGGTCTCTCCGAGTGGGGTGGTCTGGCTGTCTGTCTGAATGTATTTGTGAGCGTCTGGACCTGTTTATGTCTGTCGGCATGCATCTGGTCTGTCTTTGTGTGGCGCTGTCTGGGTTATGAGCACCTCTGCCTGTGCGTCTGTCCTTCCGTGGATGACTGGGTAACATGCATGTGTCAGTAGCCACAAGAGCGGCTCCCTGCAGGTAACCGGAGCGGCTGTGTGTCTGTGTGGGCATCTAGGGGGCTGGGGCCTCTGCTCGCATCATCATGCTGCCACTCCATAGTACAGGCACAGAAGGTGAGGTGCTTCCCCCCACCTTGCTAGCCATATGTGCTTGCTGGAGGTTGCGCTCTGGTGTCCAGCTTCAGGACCCCAGCAAGTTGGTGAAGCTTGCCTAATCCTCTGAATTCATTCAGCAAACCTGTATTCACTTTTAAAAAACATTTCAAAAAGCCATCAATCCAGGACTGAAGCTCTCACTCTCAGCCCATTCCTCCCCCACTCCCTCCCTCCACCCTGTCCCAACCCGACGGCCCAGCGAAGGGCTGAGGGGAAGAGAGGTCCCAATCCTGGGCTGCTCTTTCCCCCTCCGAGTCTTGCCTGGCTGTTTCTGCTCAAGGAGGTCACAATTTTCCCTCTGGACTTTCAAATCAATGCAGAGGGCACAGCGACATGGGGGTGCTGTGGGCATCCTAAGAGGGCCCAGAGGGAGAAAGGAGGGACAGAACTTGTCCAGAGCCCAGTGACAGGCAATGCCTGGATGCACACCTTCCTGCCATCCACCTGCGAAGTCCTCATGCCACGTCACCTGTCTGTCATTCAGTAACAAATGCATAAGCTCCAGCATGCACCATCCCCTCTACTGAACCCTTTAACACACCTTACCTTGGCCTCGCTCACTGTCCTGCGAGGGTCACTGCCTTCGTCCTACAGGTGGGGAAGATGACGCCCAAACAGCGCAAGCCGAGGTGATTCCAGCCTCACTCTAAACCTGCATCCTCTCTGGCTGGGTCTTTTCCCTGGGTTTCTGAGGTTCCCTTGAAGAGTTGGTAAAAGGAACCCAATGCATTTGCATTTGGTTTTTAAATTTTGGTGTCACTAGAAAAACTGGGGTTTAAGCTGCCAGTGGGTGGCAGAGTTTGCACCTCCTAGGAAAAAGTGGCACTTGTTTCAGGAGGCCTCCACCAGGCCTTCAATACCTTCTGCCTGACACCTCCCAGCCCAGCTAGGAGCAGCAAACTTAAATTATTTGTTGTTACTTCTTGTTCAGGCCACAAAAATGCGGAACAGATGATGGGCCTCTGGGCCTCAGTCAGGGAAGCATCCACAGGACGCGCTGAGTGTTTGAATGAATGAATGAATGAATGAATGCTTTGTTTGCATGCCCCGCCCCCCTTGAGCACCCATCACACCTATTAAGATTCTCTCCTTGCAGGCACAGTCACCAGTCCAAAGCCTGGCACAGAAAGGGACCCTGGGGATATCAGATAAAGAAGTGAAGACCCTGGAATTTATCTCTGGGTTTCAGAAAAACTCTCCAGCCCTGGGAATGTCACAGCCAACTAAGTGGCAGCACCACCAAGTAGTCTCGATAAGTGGTTTTATTACTGGTTAGATTTTACAAATTCTGATATTCGAACAGACTTCCACCTTAAAATTCTAAAACAACAAAGCGACCGTTGGAGGGGGTTTGATTTTTTTTTTTTCCTTTTTTCCTTCTTTTCTTTTTAGGACTATTCAAAGTAACAAACTTTTTTTTTTTTTTTTTTTTTGCCTTTTGTTTTTTACATTTTGCTCTGGTCATAAATATACAGAGAGAAAAAGAGGGAGAGAAAAATGAACAAGTCATCCCAAGTATGGATAAAACAGTATTCCTAAGGCACGTGGCAGTCTTTGAAAATACAGAAGCTCTAGCCAACTTAAATTATTTGTTGTTCCTCCTCGCTCAGTCCACAAAACTGTACAGAGACACAAATGTTGTGTTGCGTATAGATCTTCCAAGTAATTCCTCAGTGCACACCGCTGCGTTAGCCGGCCGGACGCGCAATTATTATTATTTTTTTTTTCCTCTGTTTCCAGGCGAGATCCTAAATGTGGTTAGTTAGTTGCTCAAAGCCTCTATTTTAAAATACACTTGGAATTCAACTAGAGATAATTTCTTTTTTAAAGAAATCGTGGGGGTGGGGTGGGGGGGCCGCGAGTCATTAGAAAAGGTTGGTAAGAGTCGTTTGTGAGGGGCTGTGGGGCTCGTGGCCCTCCAGGTTGCCAGGCACAGAAGTTAAGACGGACGTGACAGTTGGCAGGGTGGGGCTCGTCAAGTCTGTGAGGGTGGTGGGCGTGCTGGAGGGGCTGAGCGAGGCGTTGGAGAGCTCCGAGGCCGGCCCCGACGGCGTCCCCGTCTGCAGCGCCGCGTCTGTGGTCTTGTCCACGCCCGTGTTTTCCTGCCGTAAGAGGTTGCGCCTGAACTTGGCCCGGGCGTTCTGAAACCAGACCTGTGTGGGATGACAGGGGCGGGCGGGTTAGGGGAAGGCGGGCAGGAGGCGACCCGGCCCAGGGCCGCTTCGCTGGGATCTCCGGTTTCTGGGAGACGCTAATCCTCCTTCTGCAGAGGGGGCTCGGGGAAGGCAGGTGGAGCAGTATTTTGTCCTCGTAAATTAGAAATCTTGTTTTCATTTTAAAGTAAAATGTTGCAAGGCCCTGGGTTCAATGCCCAGCATCGTAAAATACAAAACGAAACCAAAACAACAACAGAAAACCTTCCTCTAATATCCTAGTACTGGGCTTGTCTTTCTGTTCACAGGCTCCAGAACTGAGTCACTGGCCAGGACACTGATACAGAGACCTTGAAATGTCACTAGCTAAATGTGGCCAAGCTAGCTGAGAGCTCACACACTGAACAAGGAATAAAAGAAGGCAGGCTATCCTAGTAATACGTTTTCATTGATTTCCTATCCAAGTGATACTATTTGGGACATATTGGGTTAACAAAAATATTAAAATTAATTTTACTGTTTTTCTTTTTACTTCTTCAATGTGACTATTAGAAAATGCAAATGTATTTTGTTTCTATTGCACACACCAAACACACACACACACACACACGCACGTGGCACGCACACACCAAATGTTGGTCATTTTCTGTGATGGTTGGTTGGGAGACTTTGTCTTTTGTTTTTGGTTTTCTGGCAGGCTCCTTTGAACAGACAACAGATCCTGCAAGTTCTTTGTGGGGTATGATTTTTTATATATATCAGTTGGTCTGGGAAATACAAAGATGATATAAAAAACATTCAGGCAATGAGGGTGCGGCTGGGTGGAAAAGAGTTTGCTTAGTATGTGCAAGACCCTGGGTTTGACCACCAGCACTGCAAAAAGAAAAAAGAAAAACCAAAAAGGTCTGACCCTTACAGTTGGGGAAGCCACCAGGTGTCCTGGACTACGGTGAGGGGGCGGCCCTCACATCTCCAGGGGAGGCGGGCAGAGCAGGACTGCTGCCGGGGTAAAACAAGGCCCAGGAGGCTGCAACATGCACACCCTGCCACCTGCCACACCCCAGGTCTGCTTGTGAGGGAGGCTGGAGGGACACGGCACCAGCACTGAGCATCTCATCGCCAAAGGGATGGGATCTGGTTTTGCCGTCATATTCCCTTGGCTCCATCCACACCCACGCCTTCGCACACGCGCCTGAGCACCTTCATGAAGATGTGTGCAAACTCACCTCCGCGGTCCCCCGAGCCATCTGACAGCACAAGCACAGAGACTCTGCTGTACCCAGAGGGCCACGCAGTGCTTTGGAAGAGGCCCAGGAAATTCAGGCCACTGAAGACGTAGCAGGGTGTCCCCCCAAAAGCCTGAAAGGCAGGGCCCCTTCACTTCCTTCGGCATGAAGGAAACACCCACTAGAAGCCTCCCCGTGAAAAAGGGCCTTGGGGATTTACAGACTGTAGAGTGCCCAGTTGCAGATTTCCAGATGTGTCTGCATCTGCCTGTCTTCCTGGGGTCTCAGGCAGGGTTGGGATGGGCCAACTCCAGGCACCACCCTCTCCCCGGGACCACCCGACTGCAGGAGCCTGTGTCTCATGTCCCCCTATCTGGTAACCTGCCACAATTTGGGCTCCACCAGAAATAGGGACGTGAGTCCTAAAGAGAGGAAGGAGGCGCAGATGCTGTGAAGTGAGGAAATCAAGCTCTCGCTCCAACACGCTGGGAGAAAGCACCTTTCCCCGGCTCTCTGCCCAAAGGAAGCCCAGCACCATTCCGGGGGGCTTGCAAATGAGCAGCACTTCCAAGACCACTCTCAGTGTGCTTTTCTCAGGGTGGACAGGGAAGCGGTGACGGGGAAGACGGGTGGAGAAAGCCCCCAGAGGCTGTCACTTCCTCAGTCACAGGCAGGTGGCCCATGAGAAAAGCCAGAGAGCCCTGGTACCCACCCCGGCCACTGTCCAGACCTGTGTGCATGTGACCTATGAGGGGCCACTGGAGCAGAGAGCCCTGTGGGTACCATGCTGCCCACCCTTGGGGGGAACCAAGGCCTTGGGAAGGCTGGAACCACTTAGCTGCCGACTACTGGCTATTTCTCAAGCATCGCCCCTGGTGGTTCCTCCGCAAACAATACCACCACCTTCTCCAACAGAGGGAAGCTGACGGATGGAAATTCAACAACTCAGTGAAAAGCGAGGCTGCCGGGAGCTTCCTTTGGGCTTGCTTTTCCCCGGAAGCAGAGCTTCACATTCTCTCCTAGGAGTTTGAAAAAGTCCCATTCTGAGATGATGTTGGGACAAAGACCCTGTCCAAGTCATCTTCATGACCCCAGGGACACGGTAGAGAGGCACACACACGAGCTGAGTTCATGGTAATGCTGACACGTGTGTGCCGTCAGGCACCAAGCCACCCAGTGACATGCACCGTCACAGCCCTGTGATAAGCTGAACCGATGGGCTCTATTATGGTTCCCACTTTATAGATTTAAAATCTAGGGCTGGGCATATAGCTCAGTGGCACACTGCCTGCCTGGCAAGCACAAAGTCCTGAGTTCGATTCCCAATACCAAATAAATAAAATCCAGAGAGGTTAAGAGAAGTAAAGTTACTTGCCCCAGGTCACACAGAAGTCCAGCTGTGATGAGAATACAGGACTGTTCACCAGACAAAGCCCATGCCCTCCCTACAACATGATCCTGAGTAAGTCAGCAAGTGAATGAATGAGTGAACAACTGAAGGAATACATAGAAAAGTAACTATGATGCAGCGAAAAGAATACTGGATGCATAATTCCAGCACTTGAGGCTGAGGCAGGAGGATCACCATGAATTCATGGCCATCCTGGGCTATATGGTGGGTTCAACACCAGCCTGAACTACGTAGTAAGACTTGGTCTCAAAAAACAAAATGAAACGAATAAATTTTAAAAAGAACACTGGATGTACTGACACGTCCTGGTTTTCCCACTCACTAACCAAGTTACTTTGGGTTAGTTGCTTTCCTCTGAGCCTGCCTCAGTTTCTCCATTTGAACAGCAAGAGGGCTGGACCACCAATGCCGCATGATCTATGGGCCTTTAGGGTTAGGAGGGAATCCCAGGGCAGCTGTGAGCAACACTGAGCTGATCCCCTCTACCCGCCCCACTTCTTAAACTGAAGCAGGTGTGTGTTGGGCAATCCAGGCACAGAGTCATGAGACACAGCTGTCGCCTCGGCCAGTGCAGAGGGCGTCCGCAGTGAGTCCTGCGTGGGTGCAGAAGCACCACTGTGATTCGCCCCCTCTTCAGGCAGCACCGGCCTGCAAGCTGTGTTCCGCTCCGGAACTTCCTTTCCCAGAGTCCCCGAGATCAAGAAGGCAGGGCCACCCCAGTCCCACCCGGTGGGGTGCTGAGGAAATCAACCAAAGGACAAAAGCTTCATGCCCAGAGCTGTCCACCACAGTGTCCTTTATCACATCCAACTAAGGGCTGCAGCCCAGGTGTCCAACAAGACGGGTGCAAGGGGAGATTGAGTCACAGCCTCTCCCCAAAGCCACAGGGGAAACAAGTATCTATGATGCCGGTTATGTGAGGAAAAAAGATAAAACATTACATCTTCGGTATTGCAATTTACGTTTTTGGTTTGTTTTGTCTTTTTTTTGAGGCAGGGTTTCACTATACGGTTGAGGCTGGCCTTGAACTCAAAGTGATCGTATTGCCTCAGCCTCTTGAATGCTAGGATTACAGGCGGTACTGCAAATTATGCAGAAGATGATGATGGTGAGTACTCTGCCCTCACTGTGTGCCAGGTTTGGTCTAGGCAGTGGTGGTGAACCTATGGCACGCGTGCAGCAACTAGCTGTGTGGTATCACTGAAAACTCTAAAAGGTTCGCCATCACTGGTGGGCAAAGCTCTAAGCATTTCACCCGTACTAACTCACTGAGCCTGATAACAACCCTCCGAGGGAGGCTCTAATGTGCAGGTGTGGACACAAGGCTCAGCCAGGGACGGGAGCCGCTGAGACAGGGACCCAGCAGCCTGGGGCCTGACCTTGGCCGTGAGTTTGAGGGCAGCCTGGACTACAAAGTGAGTTCAAGGCCAGCCTGAACTGCATAGTGAAACCCTGCCTAAAACAAAACAAAAAAAAAGGTATAAGAACCAAAAATAATAAGCACTGGCCTAGAAATCAGGAAGCCTTGATTCCTGCCCCAGGACTATAACAACTTTGCCGAGCTCCTAGAAATCAGGAAGCCTTGATTCCTGCCCCAGGACTATAACAACTTTGCCGAGCTCCTAGAAATCAGGAAGCCTTGATTCCTGCCCCAGGACTATAACAACTTTGCCGAGGCACCTTGTCTCCACAACCAGATCAGCCCTCACTGCAGTGCTATGTAAACAACAGGCAGGATGATGACCATTTATAGCTGGGAAACTGAGGCTCCCAACGATGGAGTCACTGGCCCTGGTCAAAACCTCACCTCCTCCTCAGGAAAGTCTTCCTGCCTCCTTCCCCAGCTCAGGTGCCTGTCTTACATGCCCTCTTGTGCTTCCCCTTGGGGAGGCTGAGGCAGGAGGATGGCAAGTTCAAAGTCAACCTGGGCAATTTAGCGAGACTGTGTCTCCAAATAAAAATTAAATAAAAATAAACAGAAAAGGACCACAGATGCAGCTCAGTGCCAAGACTCTGGGTTCAATGCCCTGTGCCACCAAGAGACAGAAGTGAAGGTAGAAAGATGAGTGGAGGGGACAGGAGAGGAGGGATTTCCCAATAAAATTTGGGAAGCATTAGAATACTTGAGTCTCCCAAAGATGTCTCAATCCCTGTATTAATGTCAACATACTCCAAAAGAAAGACACAGTCAATCTTTAGCATTTCTCAAACTTATTTCACCTGGAGTTACTATTATCAGTATTATTTTTTGTTTTTTGAGACAGGGTCTTACTACATAGTTTAGGTTGGCCTTGAACTCGTAGCAATCCTTCTGCCTCAGCCTCCCAAGTGCTAGGATGAGAGGCACATCCCACCACACCTGGTTGACCCTAAAATTAAAGGAGATTTTTCCAACAGTGAAAAGTAAAGAAATGAATCCGATCACCATGTCAATTACCCACACAACACCTTGCTACATATCCCCTCTAGACTGTGTTCAGTGGCACCTCGTTCACCAGCAAATTCTCAGTGCCTCACACCCTGCCTGGTGGTTTCAGGTCAGTAGACTTGCAGAATAAAAAAGTGAACAGAGGAAAGCTGGTGCTCTGAGCTCTTGAGTTCACTCACAGGTTAATGACAATCAACAGACAACTGAAGAAAGGTTTTTATTTTTTGGTGCTGGGGATAGAACCCAGGGCCTCCCTTGTGTTTACTATGCACTGTAACACTATACATCCCTAGTCCCTGAAGAATGTTTTTTAAACCCTTGGTGAGGTGTGTGTGGGTATGTGTACCTGAGAAATGAACTCAAGGCCTTTGCACTGAGCTACATTTTCAGCCTTTTTTAAAATTTTTTTATTTTTTTGAGATGGAGTTCTACTGTCACTAATTGTCCAGGCTGGGCTTCAACTTGTGATATTCCTGCCTCAGCCTCCCAAAGAGCTGGGATTATGGATGTATGCCTCCAGGCTCAGCTAAAATATATTTTCTTTCAAAGACACCCCAAGAATCCCTAAAAAGACCTTTACGCATCCTACCCAACTGTCTCTGCACCCCCTCCCCACATCCAGGGCATCTCAGTATTCCACCTTCCAGGAAGGGAGGCAGCTACGTGCTGGGGAAGCATCTCCACGCGTTTGCAAAGCTTAAGGGTCACCTCAGACTGCCGTCCTGGGGCCTCTTTGTCTCCCAGTCACCTCACGCCATGATGGGAAGTGACTGTTGTCACTGCCATGCTGCTGCTGCTAACAAGCTTGAGCACTTTGTATGTGATGAGTTTCACTTCCTGTGTCTGTTTCCCTGCCCAGGCACAGTATCCACCTCTCCTAGCTGCACTGGGCCATCCTGCAGCTAAATCCAAGGGGGAAATCACAGTCCCCATACTTCACGACCCCGGAAAGAGCACTAAAATCAGACTACTCTCAGGGCTTCTCCGAAGCTCAGTTTCCTCATCTGAAAAATGTTCATCAGCGTTTTTATATGTGTCATGCCTGTGCAATCCTAGCCATAAAGTAGGCTGAGGCAGGAGAATCTCCAGACTGAGGCCAGCCTGGGCAACTCAGCAAGACCTCATCTAAAAAGAAAAGAAAAAGGGCTGAAAATGGATCTCAGCAGCACAGCACTTGCTTAGCATTCACGAGACCTTGGGTTTACTCTATAGTACCATACAAAAACAAGAAAATAAAAATACAATTCTTTTTAAAAAATTAGAAAACTTTAAAGGTGTGTAGAAGATGTTGGTAGACAGACCCTGCTACATAAATGTGCGTGAGATCGGCATGCGTTGAGCCCCTAACATACAGTTTATACAAAGTAGGATGTGGTATCTCATGTACTCCTTGCAACCACCTGGTAAGGAAAGTTTCACCATCATCCCCATTTTACAGCTGAGGCTGCTGAGGCTCAGAGAGATTAAGTCACTTAGGGTCACTCAGTGAGTAAGTAGGGAAGCTGAGTTGGACCTCACTTCACTCCACTCCAAATTCTAACAGTGATCCCCTATCCCCAGGTCTACTGTGTGGGTGGTGCTCACATCCGTGTAGCCTAGGACTACTCCCTGCACCCCTGTGCATGCAGGCACACGTGCACATACACATCTGCACACACACATCTACTCACACATGCTCACATGCATGCACACACCTCCACACACATTCTACATTATCCACTTCTGGGAACACAGCTCAACTTATACCCTGCCCTACAAACCCACTCTGGGGGGCTGAGGTGGGCCATGAGTTTGGTGGAGAAACTGCAGGGGGCACTCGAGACCCAGTACCATTCAGCCAGGATGGACCAGTGACAAGGAACTGTTGATTGAATATCTAATGTGTATCAGTGAGCACCACACTGGAGTCTTCCCATCAGGTCAGATGCCTGAGGTAGAAACTACAATTATTCCCATTTCATAGATAAGGAATCTGGTTAGAGAGAAAGAATTCAAGCACCTAAATCACACTGCAGGCAACTTAGGGAGGATTCACCTTTACCTTCCAAAGCTACATCACTAGCCACCCAAACCAGCTCCTATCCTAGGTCCCCTAGATGTCAGATCAGCAGTCAGGGTAACGAGGAACAAGTTGCCCTGCTGAAGCCTAGCTCCTATAACCTACAAGGAATTGCTTTATCTTACTAGGTCTTAAGTTTCTTGTCTATAAAACAGGCAGCATAGTATTAAGGTGAAACAAAAAGGAACTTTGCAAACTGCTGCACAATTATTAGCAGATGCACTAGCCGGAAGCACGAAAGATTCATGTACGACATCTGGCGGTCCCGGAAGAGAGAGACTAGCGCAGTGTTACAGGTACGCCCCTACCGCAGACATACAGCCCTTGAAGGGTACCCGTACTCAACCACATCGGGCCTGAGCTGGCTTGGAGGAGAAAAAACGTTCATCAGTCAGAGAAACCTGGACCCAGCCGAGTGTGACTTTGGAAATCATTTGGGCCTCAACGATGTCACCTGTACGATGGGGGAGGTGGGAATCATCGTTTGGCGTACAGGATGGTTGGTCTCTCCTCTGGCAGAAGCCCCCCAATAAATCATACCATGGGGAATGCGATTGTATGTGGGTCTTTTCTATATCGAATAGATGGCTTTTTTTTAGTTCATTCATCACTGTGTCCCAGAGCCTGATGCCAATATTTAGTGACATGAAAGAATGAGATAACAATGCTGGGAACCTGATTTGCTCCTAAGCCAGGAAACCAAGCTTCCTGCGGGCTCCCCCACCCCAATGTTCAGCCTCAACTGTGAGTACTGACTCTATTTTGTTTAATCTGGACAGGTGCCCTAAAGGTGCCCTTTTAACAGATGCGAAAGCATTGGCTCAGAGAGGGTAACTAATTATCCAAGACACACAGCCATTGCCCTGGACTCCGATCTTCCTGTTCCCCGAGCTCTGCTTGCCTCCAAGTCCCTGCTCAAGCCCCTGGTGACGACTCACAGAAGCAGAAGCGACGCCCCCTGCCGCCGCTACACAGCACTGGGCGTCCGGATAGAGAAAGGGACGAAACACTAAGCAGAGAAAAACGCGCCAACCCCGAGTCCTCAGTCCAAATCCGACCAGGTTTGAAGGACTGGGATGTCAAGAAGGGTCCTCGACCTAACCCAGAGAAGGTCAAGTTCGAAAGAAATGCACGCGAGAGACCCAAGATCAGAACAGCGCGCCAGTGCCCCTCACCCCCAGTAGGACCAGAGGCCGGGGTTAGGCTAGGCGTCGAGAGGGGCGGGCGCAGAGAGGCGCACCCGCGTCCCATTGGCTGGCTCTCGCCTCCTCGCTACGTCACGGCGTCCCCGCAGCTGAGCCCCAGGTACCTTGCTCGCTAGCGGGAATTTGTGGTCCACCGGTGTTACAGTCCCAACGCGCACAGCCGTCACTCCACAAAGCCTTGTTTTATTTTCTAACAGACTCTCAGGAATATCAGGATAGCTGTGCAGCCCTCCTGACTTGTCACCTACACCATCACCCTCTTAATGTCACTTCCCAGGTTCTCAATCCCAGACACCTAGGCCAAAGGGTGGGTCAGATTGGCCCGGGCTCCTCCTGTAGCGAGACCGTGGTCAGGTCCCTTTTTATCTCAGGTGTCTCACCTTAAACCATGCATTGCTATCACCATAACCCCATGAGCTGGAGAATAAACTACTTAACTTGCTACAGAGGGAAAAGTGTTCTGCCTTGTATGACGGGCAAACTGAGGTTTAGCAACCACAGAACGGTTCACATGAGTTAATTAATATCAGCTAATTAATCAACTTAATGCACCCCCCTGAGTGGAACAGTGTCTGGCATTGAGACAGACACCTACATCCTAATAATGGTTCTTCCTGGAACCTGGTGGCATGGGTGATTTCCTGTGTCCATTTCACACAGCGGGAAGCAGGCTCAGAAGAGTTAAGTGACTTGCCTAAGATCACGAAATGAATAAGAGAAAGAGCAGAAGGTGAGAATTAATGGTCCAAGACTGCATCACAAGTTTGGGTCCTGCAGGAGCCCGAGACAAGACCATTCCCAGACTAAAGTTCTTGACATCTCTGGGATCATGGAGTTATGGTGAAAGTTCTGGACCTGCATATAAAATGCAATGCTAGCCGGGCGTGGTGGTGCACACCTTTAATCCCAGCACTCAGGAGGCTGAGGTAGGAGGAGCGCTGTGAGTTTGAGGCCAGCTTGGGCTACAACGCGAGCGCAAGGCCGGCCTGAGCTACATAGTGCGACCCTGCCTCAAAAACTTAGGGCTGGGAGTTTGGCTCAGTGGCTTAAGCGCCAGGTGTGAGGTTGTGAGTTCAATCCCCGGTGCCATAAAAAAAAAATAAAAATAAATAAAAATAAATAAAATACAATGCTGCTCGGCCTCTTAGCACTCAGCCAATTCCTGCAATCCCCCAAGGGCAGACCCATCAGGTAAGCCCCCACCCCACCGAAGAACTGCATGCCCGGCACATTGCCACCAAATTTTGCTTCCTGGAAAGTCTGGGAGACGGCAAGTAGGGGTAGGAGATGCATTTAGGGAAACTGGGAGTGGGAGTACTAGAAGCAAAAACTAGCAACAGTCACCAGGGTGGATGGACTACCAGAGAGGAGGACAGAGAGGGCAGAGCGCTGGATTTACCACAAATCCTTTTATAATGTGATCATATCTGAGTGCCACTTAAATAGTAAATATTAAGAATTGTTCGCAAGAAAAGAGACCAAGGACAGAAACTGAGAGGACAGAGGGTCACACACAAAGGGAAAACTGAGAGACAAAATTGAGAGACGTTAGAAAAAATAAAAAAGTAGAAATTCAGAGACAGACCGAAGAATGGGAGAGAGACGGCAGACCTAAGCGGAGGGTTCTTCAAAGCCCCCCAGTCACTGTGAGGTTCTACCCTGGCCCTGTCGGCTGCAGATACCCTCACCCTAGCCCCGGCTAACCTGGAGGACCCGCTTGGTGAGGCCCGTCTTTTGCGCGAGCTGTTTCAAGTCCTTGGCGTCAGGATTGTGATTAATGGCAAAGTAAGACTTCATGGTCCGAAGCTGGTGGTGCTTGAAGGAGGTGCGCATGCGCTTCGTCTTCTGGCTGCTCGGGTAGGGCTGGTCTCGGTCCAGGTGCTCAGCGTCGTTCTCATTGCAGCTCAGCGCTGGGAAAGGGACATAGAGGTGGCAGGTGAAGTTCCTAACCCTATCCTCCCGCCAAAGCCAAGTCCACAACCTCCCCCAAACACTTCTTCCCTCAGAACCGTGCTGCATGCCAGCAGGCTGACACAGGGACATTATCCTCTTTTTATAGAAGCAAAAAAAGAAGCTCCAAGAGTGAACCATGGCCTGCCTGAGATCACTGAGCTAGGAAGTGCAGGATTCGATCCCAGCTCGGGGAGGATCCAAAAACCATTCTGAGCCACCTTGTTACAACAGTAATAGCAGCAGCAACAGCAGCAACCTCAATAACAGCTACAACTTGTTGATGGCTTACTGAACTACAAATGATGTGCTAATGGCTTTACAGGCACATTTCAGCTGGATCCTTAAACAACCCTATGAGCCAGGTGTTTACAGATGTTGAAACTGAGGCTCAGAAAGGGAAGTTACTTGACTGTACACCCAGCATCAAAAAAGTCTCTGGGCCACATTCTTCCGGTTTCCCCAGCACTCTCCAAGGAAAACCCCAGCTGGCTGCTCCTGTCTCCCCCTTCAGAGTCTGGCAGAGGCTGCTGACTGACAGACTCATTTTCATTCTGCTTTCACCAGTTCTACATCCCAAAGTACTGTGAGACCCCCTGGGCCTCAGCCACCGGGCCTAAGGTTGGGAAATGCATTTTGTAGTTTAATCCTCACCACTGTCCCATGAAGGGGTTGTTTCCTAGTTTTACAAACGGAGCAAATGAGGCTCGGGGAAGTTAAGCGATCCGTGGCGAGCTCACGGAGCGAGTGGTAGAGCTCTTATTGGAAAGGGAAAGAAGTTGGAAGAGGAGATTAACGCGTATTAGACACCTACCTTATGCCTTGGCTTCACATATGTCACAGTCCCATCACTAGCATTCCCATTTTAGACAGGAAGGAACTAATGCTAAGGGAAACACAGCCACTTGCCATGGCCACACCACTGGGAATGACTGAGCCTAGGTTTAACACTTGAATACTCCCTGTTTCCTTCCACTGTACCACAAAGGGAGGCATGATGAAGTATGACTCCATAGGGAGCCTGTCCCCAGCCCAAAGCGGCCTCCCAGGGCACTGGCTGGGGTAGAGATCTGGATGGAAACCCTGAGCCTCAGAAAGTTGCTCAGTGAACTGGCAGCTGATGGGAAGGACATGCAGGTTGCCTTGAAAGACTCCTTTACCCAGAGCCACCCCACTCTTTCGATCTTGCCCTGGGCAGAACCTCATAGGAAGTCCAAATCCCATCCCCTTAAAGTGGTGAACTGGGCCAGGGATGTAGCTCAGCGGCACAGCACTGCCTGGCAAGGATAAGACCCTGAGTTCGAGTCCCAGCACAGAAAAAAAAGGTGGTGAACTGAGAAGATACCTTGTGCCCAATCACGTGCTCATAATAGAAGTGCCAGGTTTAGCAAATAAAAGTACAAGTCACCTAATTAAATCTAAATTTCAGATAATTTTTTTACTGGTAAATACATCCTCAATATGCATAGGATACAATTATATTAACATTTTATTGGTTATCTAAAGTTCAAATACTCCACAGGACAAATCTGTCCTAAGAATTTAGCTGTTGTTTATCTAATATTCAAATATTAACTGGGATAGACTTACATACTAAAAAGTATTTCTTATCTAATACTCAAACATTGTATAGAATATCCTCATATTACAAACTGATTCACTGTGTATCCAAAATTCAAATTCAACGGGGCAGCCAGCAGTGTATCTGGCAACGTTACCAGGGAACTCTTGCTGTCCAGCCACTACCTCCTTCCCCTTGCAGATGGAATTTGCAAGACACAGGTCCTGCCCTAACCTTGGAGCTACTGGCTAGGGGACGACACCGACACGTCTCCCAGTTCCTTGCCACATGGACCCAGGCACCCAGGTCCTCCGGTCCACCCGGCCACCCTGTGTTCCCACCAGGAGCAGGCAGAATGAAGAATTTAAAGGGGATCAGAACATGATGTGGAACCGAATTTCGAATTTCGGGAGCTGAACTGACCTGGCTGAGGGACTCGCCCTCCTCTCTGCCCCAGCCCCCGGCTCCTGGGAGGGTGGGGCAGGCCTCCCCACGGGGACTCCTGGGCCCTTCCCCCTCCCCCGCCCAGCCCCCACCTGGGCCGCTCCACTGTTAATGAGCTCCGTGGGGACCCTGGCGCCCCGTGCGCCCTAGGGATGTGCCCTGAGTGCAGCCTAAGTGGGGGGAGGTGGTGCAGGCAAGAGAGACAGCAGAGAGAGAGGGAGAAAGAGAATGGAGGCAGAGAAAAGAAGAGCGGGTAGGGAGAGAAGATGGACAGAGCTTGGGAAAGGGGAGAGACCGCGAACGCGAGGGAGACGGGAGAACCAGAGAGACTGCTACAAAAACAGAAATAAGGAGAGACACAGTGAGAGACAGAGAGGAAATCGAGTCCGAGAAAAAGGCGGTGGGGTGGGGATGGGGGCTCGGGGTCGGAACTCAATCCTGGGGCTTTAAGAGACCGGATCCCCGCGGGGGAGGACTTTTGTCCAGCAAAGAGGAAAGAGGAGAGGGAAGGGAAGGAGAGGCCGAGGCTGGCCCTGCGGCCGGGCAAGGGGCTGCGTCTGGAAGGGAGGCCGGCTGGTAAGGCGGCCTCACAGCCCAGACCCCTTCACATCCGCCCCCAAAGTCGAGATTCCCCCAGATCGGATCCGGGGAGGAGCGAGGGGCCGAGGGGAGGGGGAGGACGGGACGCGCGCTGTCTCTCTCTCTTTCCCTCTCTCTCTCTTTTTTTCTTTTCCTCTCAATTAGGCCGATTCAATGGAGCTAAAGAGCTCGTAAAATCATGAATAATTTACTCGTGATCTGTTATTAACCCATCGGGTTTCGAGCTCTTGTCGCTGGGACTGAACCTGTAATCAAATCTGACTTCGCCTCATTTTACTAAAGACGAGATTGTAGGTTCAATTGTCTAAATAATGGATTGGAATCAAATCAGTAATTACTCCGCCAGGCACACACACAAAAAGCTGGGGCTGAGGGAGGCTCAGGCGTCCGGCCGGTCCGCGCAGGACTCCTGTGGCCGTGGCGCGCAAAGCCTGGCGCAAAGTGCGCGGCCGGCCCCTCAGCCGCCGCTGCCTCTCCCAAGACCCCGAGCGGAGGGCACCCCGTGTGGGCTTTCGGGAGGCTTCAGGTCGGCCTCTCGGGCCGGGACAGTGTATTGAGATCAGCGGGCCACTAGGGAAGGGCTGCCACGCTCCCCGCCCCGGAAGGACTTTCCGACCCTACTGACCCTGCTGTCCCGTGCCCAGCTGCCCTTCCCTAAGCCAAGGTCCCCACTCGGCCCCGCTCACGGCCCCTGCAGGGACCGTCCCTCAGAACCACCGGTTTTGCACGGGGTCTGTGTCGGTAGGCCCCTAGGTATGTGATACAAACAAGCGGTGGCCCCGCAGCCAGAAGCACGCCCCGCGCACACACGCAAACACTCGCCCGAGCTCGCACCCTCTACGCGCCCCACTTTCCAATTCGAGCTGCCCCCACGGCCCACACTGCAGCCATTTCTCTCCCACCAGAGTTGGGAGCGCAGAGATGGGGCAGAAGCCAGACCTGGGGAGGACTGGCTGGGCCCCTCAAGGACAAGGAGTCATCCTCTTTTTCCCAGTCTTGTCCCAGGAACCGGTGTAAGCAGCCGCGCAGCCACGGCCACCGCCGGCTCCTGGAACGCTATTGCTCCCAGTACTGAGCCCATGCCAAGGCCAGAGACGCGCGGGGGGAAGGAGAAGCAGGGAGAAAGACACAGAGAGCAGACAACAAAAAAGAAAGAAAGAAAGCAGTGCGAGTGGGGGCCAAAGGGAAAATGAGGTGACTGAGTCAGGGGTCTCTTGGAGAGCCGTGCCAGCAGGAAACTCAAACACCAGTCATCTCGCCGCCGCCTCTGGGGGAAAGCAAAGGCTGAGAGGCAAAGAAACAAAAATAAACCTAAACCTTCTACCCTCTTTCTGCACAATTTCAAACCAGGTGCCAAACCAGGAAAACATTAAACCACTCCCCACCCACCAGGTGCCCTGGAGCCAAGCCTTGGAGACTGCTTCCTACGGAAGCTCACCCCACTTCACAAATAGTGATGGTTTCATTTAGGGGGACACAACCCGATCTGGATTTAGTCTTTAATTTTGGGATAATGGGAGACGAGGAGCAGAAGTTCTAGAGAATGGCATTCGTAGTAGTGCCTTCAACAAATCTTAAATCTGCTGAGCCAACCTGAGCCAGCCACTTCGCCATTTACCAAACCGGGAACTGCATCCCTCCCCAGTGGGCCCCAAAATCCTCTTCACAATTTCGTTGGTGCAAAAAGGACCCCGCCCCACTTGCCCCTTGCTTCCCTCCCTAGCCACCTCTGACCCTTTAAGTTTAAAATAACCTTGCTCTCAACACTGTGCCCCCCCCACAGTCTTGTGTTTGTTTTGGTTTTGGTTCGCTCCCTACTTGTGCATCACACTAAAGGGAAAAGGACAGAAAACCTCCAAATCTCTGAGTTTGATTCTACTACAAACGAAAGAAAGAAAATTATTGCAAATAAACTCTAGTTCAGAAGCCCAGAGAGTCATAAACCTTTCCTGGCCCTGCAAACTTCGGGCAGATGTTGACCGTTCAATTTGCCGAGCCTCAGAACCTCTGCAGCTGTCCAGGGCGGGGAAGGGCACCAAGGGGGCAGAGCTTCTCCCGGAAAGGTCCAGGGTTCAAAGATGCCGGAAATGTGAAAGGAACCCCCCACCCCTACGTGAGGGCAGGCCTGCTCAGGACTCTTCCCCTGGCGCCAGCTTCGGAAGGTCGGTGCCTGCACCCCAGCAGGCTCAGGGAACTCGGAGGAAGGGCCCCGAGAAAGCCTCTGAGACCTGGCCATGCAGGAGGATCAGCCAGGCAAAGGGACCCACAGTCTTTGTTTAGTAAAGGTTCCAGAGCCCGAGTTCCCCAAACCAGCTGTTCTTGGGACATTTTATATCACCATGCTGCAAGCCCAGCTCTGAACCCCCGGCCACCGCTGCTGAGCCCTTTCCCTTGGGACCTTCACCAGGCTGCCTTCCCGCACTACCCCAGCTGTTGCCCTTGCCGAGCCAACCCAAGGCTGTTTGGTGTCAGTGCTGCCTTGTTTTCTCTATCACTGCACTTTCTGACCAGCAAAAAGGGCAAAGGTCTAAACCAAAAAGGCCGCTTCCAAAACACAATTTCTCAGCAACAAGGTCTTGCGCATGGGGCAGCAAAAAAACTAATGCATCCTTTTCTGCAGCATGAGTGAGGGGTACATGGGCTAAAGCCTCCCCTATACCCCCTAACCCGGGCTAATTTTCCTTCTTCCAAGCCACCAGGTGCTTGGGGCCTGGAAAACTGAGGGCCAGAGCACCTTGGGTAGGCCCGGCATGCAGAGATTCATTTCAGCTCTGGGCTGTAGTCACCGTGCGCTTTCCCCTAACCCGATGTTCCATGCACCTCACACTCACCAGCGTTGTAGGCTGCCAGGTCCGCCCCCGGCCCAGGGCTCTTGCGCTTCCTCGGTCGCCCCTTTTGTACAGTGCCCACGCCATTGTAGTAGGGAAGCCCCAGCGGGTTGGCCCCCGCTGCGCCCAGCCCCGCACTCTTGGCTGCAGCAGCTGCAGCCGCTGCCGCCGCCACGTCGGCATGGTTGAAGTGCGCGGGGTACTCGCCCTGCAGCAGCGCCTCAAAGTGCAAGCGGCAGTAGACCAGGCTGTCCTTCATGCCGAAGTGATCGCCCGTGGTCAGCATCTTGTTACACGTGGTGCATGTGAAGCAGTTGAGGTGATAAACCAAGTCCCGAGCACGCATCACCATCTCTGAGGCCGAGATGCCCAGGTGGCAGCGCGCACAGCGCTGAACAGAGAACCGCCTGTGGGGACCACAGAGGGAAGGGCTGTGGGGACAAATGGTTGGGTAACCCCCACATCCCTCCTTCAGGCGCCCGCTGCGGCTGGGGAAGAACCCCTCCTCAAGATGGGCCACCCGGTTTTCATTTGAAAGATGAGGGGAGAGAGAATTAGGTTCTGGTTCGGGCCTGTTCCTACCCTGAAATAGTTCCCCTTTAACCATTTTTATGCACACAAGAGCTACTGTTTTACCCAGAACTTAAGCAAACCCCATGGAAAACCTCTACTTGGAAGAAACTTCCCTACTTACCCCCCCACCTTTGCCCCTACCCTCCAATTGCACCTGGAAATCCTACAGACCTTAGTGATTTGGAAAAAACAGAGACTGGGAAAGAGAATAAAAGCTAGATAGAGGGAACGAATATAAACAGACCCTAACCCTAAACCTGGAGAGGACAAACAGGGACCCTGGAGTCTCTTAGTTATTCTGGCCCTTTAATTCAGGTCAACTTTCGCTCTCATGGCTCCCAATGACCCAGAAATGCACCAGTTCTCCACCCAACTTTGTCCCATACCACCCCAAGCTGCCCTGATTTGGGGGTCTCTATCTCTATCCCCTCTGGTTAAACTAAGAAAGTTCAAGAGGGAAATGCAAGGACCTCCACCCAATCTTATTTGTGATCTAAACTCAAAGGGGAGGTCAGCTGCTGCTTTAATCCCTACATTTCATGAACCCTACCAAGAGCTGCTTTAACCTTACCAAATTGCTGCTTTAAAAGGCTGTCACCCAATGCAGGATGGCTTGGAGAAGTGAACAGGGTAGCCTCTACAGGGACTGGAGGAAACGGAGAGGGGCAAACTTGTGCTGGAGGTGGGTGAGGTCCCGAAGGCCAGCGGGGGCTACCTGTAGTAGTCTTCCTTGCAGTAGATGCTGCCGTCCTTGCTGAAACAGGTGAGCTCCGACTCCAGGTTGAGCTTGCACTCGCAGCACTTCAGGCAGCGCATGTGCCACTGCTTGTCCACAGCCAGCAGGTAGTAGCGGTCAGAAATTTTGCCTCCACAGCCGGCGCACAGCGCGGCACGGTCACTGCTGATGGACGGCATAGTCTGCGAAGGAAGGAAGGCAGGAGACCGTCGTGCCTGTGTCAGCCTGCTGCCCTAAGGCCACCAAGAAATGCAGCCACGGCTCCCTCCAATCGGTTAGCCCTTAAAGCCTAGGGAGCTACCTGGGAGGCAGCACTTCCTCCACCCCAAAAGGTCCAGATCCAGGCAGCTAAGGGCCCAGGCCAGATGGCCCAGCTCTCAGCAGCCATGAGCCGGAGCCCCAGGGTCCCGGTCTAGGTGGTTCTTCAGCCTTGCTGCCCCCCTTCCAAAACCCTTCTCTTCCTCAGAAATGCTCTCTGTTTTTAGGGTCCGGGGCAGCTGTGGCTATTGCAGTCAAGCCTCCAAGAGCATTTCTCAAAATGTTTCTTAAAAAAAGCCACCCAGCCGGGCACCAGAAAAAGGGTAAGGTGACCATTAAAAGTCACACGGACTCCTCTTCCGAGAGGCTGCAGAGTTCCTAGTCCCGGCCAGTGATCTCTAAATCCTGGGACCAAGAGTTTAGGCCAGGGCAAGACAGGGGAGGCAATTTCTGGCTTCTCTACCACACTGACTGGAGCCTTCTTGGGTCTTTCTCAAAGTCTCTGGGTGCAGGTTAGGCCCAACCCAAATCCCTTCCTAATCAGACCGAGGAGCTGAGAAGGTTTCACGAGAAAGAAGGGCTCTGAGGCCGGGAGGCCACTAGACCGCTGCTCTTGGGAAGCTTTGCTTGTGCTCTCCCCGACTTCGGCCTCTAAAGGTCACTTCTGGGCCCCTGGGAGGTCTGAGGCCAGGAGCTAGCTATTTGGGGCTGGGCAGGCAGAGCCAGGTGTAGAGATCCGAATGGAGTCTCCTTCCGCTAAAGCCAGGCCGGAGCCTGAACTTGGAGCCCTGGCCCGGCCAGGTCCCGCGGCTAGAGGCGTGGGGACGCGACTAACGAAAAGTGGTGGCCTAGAAGACTTCGGCCCCAGAAACTATGCTGGGGAAGAAGCCACGGCTGCCGGGAGACTGGAGGCGCCCCGCGCCAGCTGAAGCCCCGGGGCTCCCGGTCGGTTCGCCCTTCTCCGGAGGTGCGGGCGGCCGCAGGGGAGCGGAGCAGAGTGTAGAGGAGAACCAGGACTGTGGACCCGAGCCCCGGGCGACGCGAGAAGGGAGCCACCCGGGGAAGCGAGCTGGTCGGCGCTTCCACTTGGGAGAAACGCTCCCCTCCACCCTCCGGGTCCGAGATTTCGGTTTCAGCCTTGTTTCCCTCCTCCTCCTCCTCCCCAGCAGCCGGTTCCCCGAGCTTGGAGCGATGGGCCTGCTTCCTGTCGGAGGATCCCCAGAGCTCAGTCCCTGCTGCCCGAAGGACTCTCCCTAAACTTCGGGGAGCAGAGACGCTGACCGGCTCGGCCCGGCCAGGTCCCAGGTCTCAGTCCCGAGTCCACCGCCGCGCGCCTACCGTCTCCGTGTCGCCGCGGTCTATGGCGGAGCTGATGGCGGGAGCCTCGCTCTTGGCCCTGCGGTCCATCTCGTCGATGACCCCGTGCACCTCGGGGCCCGACAGACTGTGGAACAGCATCGCGGCGGGACCGGCGGGGCCGGGGGCGCGGCTCCTCAGAGGAAGGGCTTGCCCCCCGCCTCAGCTGCCCGGCGCTCCCGGCGCTAACGGGCCCAGTGCATCGCCACCGCGCCCCGGCCCCGCCCGAGCTCGGCTGCGCCCCCAGGCCGGGCTCCGGGCCCCGGGCGCCCGCGGGCCAGGACGCCTCCCGCCGAGACGTGGGGGCAGCTACATCGCGGGGCGCCTGGGCAGCGGCGCCAAAGCCAGGGTCACAAGGGCACAGGGCGGGGGGGTGGCCAGGAGATGGGGGCAGAGGTCGGCGCCCGCCGCGGGCGCTTTCACGCCGTGGGCATCGCCCTCCCGGCTTTGGCGCCCAGGGCGCAAAGCAGGAGTGCAAACTCTGCCCTAGGCGACGACGGCTGCGGTCAGGGTTCACCCAAGAACGGCTAGGTGCCCGCGGCGACCCGGCTGCCTGGACCCTTCCTCTCCCTAGGGTGCGCCCCCAGCCCTAGACGACCCTTTTGGGCGCTGAGTCGGCGACTGGAGTAGGGGTTTCTCCGAAGCCAGCGAGCCGAGCCGAGCCACCGGGAGAATTGAAGAGGAGGAGGAAGAGGAGGAGGAGGCGGGGGAGAAGGTGGAGGAGGAGAAAAAGGAGGAGGAGCAGAGTAGGAGGAGGAGCCGGCGGCCGCGGGCCCAGCAGCGCGCGACGCTCTCCAAGAGCGCGCTGAGCCCAGCCCTGGCTCTGCAGTCCGCGCCAGCGCAAGCCTCCGCGCCTTTTCTACAGCCGCGCCTGACATCACGTCCTGCCGCCGTGCCATTGGCCGCCCAGCGCCCCAGGCCCTGGCAGCGCGTGCTCCGGGAAGGCGGGAGACCCAAGAGGGAGGGGAGAGGCAAGAGGAGAAGAGAGAGGAGATGGTGGGAGCTGGTGGGCGAGGCTGGAGGAGGAGGCGGGCGGGAGGGAGGCGGGAGAGCGCGGGGTTTGGAGTTTTTAAGCTACGAACAGTTTCCTGCGATTTCTGCGGGAAGGAAAATTAAACCCTCTCTTTCCCCTCGCCGTCGCCATCCTCCGAAGACACAGCCCGAGGATGCTCGAGACCTACTCCAGTCTCTCCATGGCCTCGGGCACTGGCTGGGTAGGCCCGGGAAGCCAGGCCTAGGGCAGAGTTGCTAGAGCCTTGGCCCTTGCCGGCTGAGCTCCGCCTCTGTCCTGGGCTCCCTGCCGCAGGCTGCAGGGCGGCATCGCAGGCTTCCTGGGGACCCAGCTGAGCCCTAAAGGCAAGAACTGGCTGGAGCTGTGACCCTCAGGGAAACAGGCCAGCCAGCATATCCTTGCTCCAAGGGACAGGGCCCAATCTACCGCCAAACAGGAAGCTCTTCGCTCTTCCCCATCTCACTCCAGCCTGGAAGAATGGGGCAAGCATGGCTTTGGGAACTCAAAAGCAGAGTTCCAATCTTAGCCCTGCTATTTACACGCTCTATAATCTTAGGCAAATGAGTTAAACTCCCTTAGCCTGTTTTTGACTTTGTCAGTGGGGGGCAAGAAGGTCTCCTCATCAATGGGATGAAGAAAAGTCAAACATGTAAAAATGTCTGAAATACAATAAGAACTCAGCAAATTCTTTAATCACTTCCCCCTTCCCCTTTTCTATTGAAAACTTTCTCACTCCGATATGCATTTGGTATCAAAGATGCTCTTAAAGTCAGAGGCACAGTCTCCTCACTAAACACACCAAGCCACCCACACTGTCACAGGTGATAGATGGGTCCACCCAGCCACCTGGCTGCACCATTGGGCCAAGGACCAACAACCTTTTAGCCTGCTGTGTAAATCCCAACTGCCAAACCCAGACTCCAGACTACAAGCTTAACCTGGAGGCTCTTGGGGGAATACACGGCAATGCCTACATGTCTGGTGGAGTGTGGTTTAGCAAATAAAAAGTGGTTGTGGAGAAAAATGAAATAACCAAGTAAGTTGTTCGGTCCAGTGTCCTGGGTCTGTTTGGAAGTGGCTTTCTTAGGCTCCATGAAGTGGAGCGAGATGTGTTAACCTGAAGTGACCTGCTTGCCTGGCCAAGGTAGACAGAAAGCTGGGATTATCAGACAGTGTAAAGTTGAGGCAGCATTAAATCATACTTTCCACACACACACATAATTTTCACATACAAACTATACATGTGCTTGAAATGTCCAAGTATGTGCACTTGTGTTCGGATCTGCAAGGGCACGTGTTCATCACTTTTGGCAAAAATACAGCAAGCACAAATTTATGTTTGTTGGCACAACTACAGCCAGCACAGATGAAGAGCCAGCGTGCACACATGTACACGAGGTGCAAGTGTCCGTTACCTGGCAGATGAATCTGGAAAGCTACACACTAATCACATACTTGGGTGCTCAAGCAGTTTTATTTAAATCCCTATGTGCATTCCTCTTAGGCAATGTTTTCGCATATTTGCAAAAACTCTTGAAGTTACAAGTATGTGTGTACACGCTGCACGTGCACAGATTCCCCAACTCGAAGGACCATGAATCCAAAGACGCGCCTGCGCGCGTGCTCACACAGCCATGTGCCTCAGCGCCTGCACAGGGCCAGCGCCCAGGCACGGGGACGCCTACAAGGATACACAGTTATGTTTTAGTGACCCATCTGGGGCACTTTCTTTCAAAGAAATAGGGAACGAAAATCTAACCTAGGAGTCACCAGGGTTCATCTGGAGGTCGCCCAAGGGGTAGGAAAAATTTTGCAGCAGTGCCGGAGTGTTTGTTCGTGGTGCTGGCTGTGTTTCTGAGAGCTCTAGGGGCTGTGGTGGGAGCTGAAGTGGGGTACTCCGTAACTCTTGCTGAGGGCTTCTCAAAAACCCTGGAAACACACCCTGTGCTTCTTCACTGCCCCTGTGTATATATGCACACGCTTCCTCTGTCTCCAGTACCCCCTTGCATCGCTGGACTGTCCCCAAATTCTCAGGCAATCTGGATCCCCGCCGGGTGCGCTCCTCTCTTTGCCCCTCGGAGCCAGGCTGGGACGCTCTCCGGTCTGGACCGGGCTAGAGCGCATCTCCTTCCGCGGGGCCGCATCCGGTCACCCCGCCCTGGGGTTGAGAGGCCAGTAACTGCTAATCTCCCCCAGCGGCGGGGGACGTGGCGCAACCCTGTCCGGGGAGACTAAACATGGAGACGAACAGGCTGTAAACACATCTCCTGACACGTGAGTGACATTTACACGGCGCGAGAAGCCACAGCGGAGGGAAAGGCAGGGGGTGGGAGGGATCGGACACCGACAGGTAAAAGAAACCTTCGCAGGCGCCCCTCCTCCTGCTCGGGAAAAGAATTCCCAAGTCCCCAGAACCTGCCTTTTGTGGGAGGTGACAGGTGAATGGAATTCAGGTCTGGCCACTGTAGCCGCTGCCTACCTCCCTACCATCTGCTTCCTAGCAGACGAGCAGACCCGGCGCATAATGAGGTAGCAGCCTCCAGCCGGCCACCGTGACTAACTCAGAACAAAAGCGCTCCCTCCACACCTCCTGCAACAAAGGGGCCACCAGTCCTAGCGCTCCCCGAAGGCTGCGGGGCTCCCGGCTGCCGGCTGCGGAGCTGCCGCGCGCAAACTTCCCGGGGCTCCCGGGGCTGCCGGCGCCACCGAGCCGGGGCCGCGGAGGGAGGAAGCGCGCGCCGCCCTCCCGGAGAAAGTGAGGCCGGGCCGGGAGGGGGAGAGGGGGAGGGCGCAGGCGAGCCGCGGAAGGAGGGTGATTGATCAGTGCGCTGTTCCCCGCGCTCCGTCCCGTTATTAGAGGCGGCCAAAGCAGGGCCACGCAATAACCTCGGAATCGCCAACTAATTGACGCTGCAGGCAACTACTTCATTGTGCGCGCTGGTTTTATGTCTTCATAGCCGGTGATTGACAAGGTGTAATTAGTCATCTCACTCGGTGATAAACATGGGCACCCTCCTCCCGCGGCATCAGGCCGTGTGTACCAGCAGAGGAAGCGATAGTTGACGCTGATATACCATTAAATCAAAATGAAGACGTTCAGAAGTGTGTGTTTGCTGTGACGCTCTGATGGTTTATTTCTCAAATACGGCACCAACAGATTTACTTGATTTGCAAGTTAACTACAACATTAACTGGTTTTATTTATTTTGCCTCTTCCTTCCTCTTCCTAGGCAGGGATGTTGCTCTTGGAGAATGTGAAGACAGTTTGCTTCTTGACAAGCGAGCGAGCGGGCGCCCAGATTTCTGCAGCCTTCCCGAGTCTCCCCCGAGGGAAAGGCGGGCAGAGAAAACGCCGGATTTGGGAGCCACCAGGGAAGGGTTCTGCTCAGGGGAACCACCCTCCTTGGCCCCACTCTTCTGCCTGGGGCCCCCATTTGGGTACTGCTAATGACTGACCACAGACTTCAAGGGTGGTGCTGGGATTAGGGGTGGGGAAAACCTCTTGAATAATAACTGTAAAGAAGAAAGAGGCTAAACCAATGTTTCTCCCCTGCCTTGGAGTGGAAAGGACGGTTCCTAGAGCTTCTGGCTCCAGCCACGAGGCCAGTTGCCTGCCTCTATTCCCCCAGTAAAGTATAACACCTCCTGTGCTTGAAGTGTGCTTGCATCATTCAGCAAATTACACTCCTTGCTTACCAAAGTGGGTTTTGCCCAGGGAAATTGTGTGTGTGCGTGTGTGTGTGCGCGCGTGCGCATGTATGTGTGCGCACACATGTGTGTATGCACCAGCTTCCCCCTCCACACTGAGGCTGCTGTTAGGGGTACTGGTTATTCATTCCAGAGTCCTAGAGACTTACATTTGAAAAACAGACAGAACACACCTGGTTTGTTTTGACCCTAATCCTGGTTAGAGAACAGCAGTGACTGAACAAAGCCACCAATATTTGAAAGTCCATTTGCAGGATACGGGTGTGTGCCCTCAGGAGGCCCCCAGTGGGTTATGTTTCCTGCACTTGCCCCTTCTCTGTAACCTCTGTGTCCAGTTTATATAGCAGAGGAATGGTGATTCCTCGTTCTTGTACAGGAATGTGGGGTTGTGGGCACCACCAAGAAAAGGCAGGGGTGAGGGCAAGTCATAGGGACTGCAAAAATAGCCCCATATCTTCAACAAGAACCCCCCTTTTCTCACGCTTCTGGGCCCTGTTCAGCAAAAGGAAGGATTGTTTTATATTGATGCGAGAGACTGTCAGTCAGCAGCAAATCTGCCTAGCCATGGCTATCTTTCTTTATGAAATCAGATCATTGCCTTGGTCGCACCACACAGAAAATCTGCTGATCACACTATCGACGATAAAAACCAGTGGGGTCTTCGTTATTTCTAAGAGGAGCCCCTGGTCTGTGACCCTAGAATAGAGACGTGGCTTGGCCCATTGCAGGCAGAGAGGAGCCCGATTCCTCCTCCTCTTCTCCCTGCAGCGATCTGAACAATTCTGAAACCGCCTCCCTGGGCGTCAGCTGAGCAGGTTGGGGAACTAACCAGGGCTCTCTCTCCAGGGCCCTGTTAAATGCACTGAACTTAAAATGAAACACGAAGTGTGAATTTCAGGTTTGAACATGATGCATCAGGAAACGCAGAGGTTGGCAGCCCTGTTCCTCCCTCCTGCCTTTCGGTAGCAGGTATTAATATTGTATTAAATGTTATGAGGCAGTAAGGGCTGCGGAGAGAATGTGCTCAGATGCAATTTTGTCAAGGTTTTTATCTGTGATTATGATTCCAGATGTAGAAGCTCCCGGAGGAGGGAAATGAGGGGCTGCTGGCATGTGACATGTGTTTTAAGGTGTTTGGCAGTGTTTCTCAAAGTGGTGACAAAATGTTCAATTTTATTACAGGGAATTGGTAAAAGAAATGTGACTACTAGGTCAGAGATTATTCATCTCAGCAAAAGGATTTACCATTATTGATTAGAGTGTGGAAAGTTTGTATCTGGGCCCTACTCAAATCACATTGTCAACAATATAAATCTGTCAGAACAGATTATTCTTAAAGAACACTTGTAACAAAATATGCAATAGCTAATAGCAACCCCCCCAGCTAACTTCCACAAAAAGATATATATTGCCCTGAAAGAGAAAAAAAGTACTGTAAATACTGCAAGAGGTCATTTGTTCCCCCAACTGATGTAACTATAGCTGTACTTTCTACCTTGAAGATTTTTAAAGCCCTAGCAGAGGATTATAATCCTGGAAAAGCCATTGTGGTAGCCCCCCGCTCTGCAAGCCTTTCTGGTTAAAGCACACACACACACACACACACAAAAGCAATAAATTTCCTCACACTGGGAACCACATTTGCTTGAAAGAGAATCAGGAAGATTTTTGTAGGAAAAAGTGGGAATGAGGAGAAAGCAGATGAACCCTGAGTAGCAGACAATTCTTACACCTCCATGCATTTGATACTGGAAATTTTGGCTACCACAATCTTTCTTCATTCAAAGGCATCACTACCATCCCTCTTTGACTGCAGGACACCCCTAAACTCCATCTCGAAGCACAAATTCCCTCATAAACCTTTTATACAGGTCACTCTGGTGTTCGCCCGATGCTCACTACACTGAAGTGGGTCTGGTAAGCATTTCCGCAGAACAAAAGGGAGGTTTTGCCTAAAGATGCGGGCCTTGGTTCCTCCCTGGGTCTCCAAACCGAGGACAAGAGTCTGTACCCACTTGCTGGAGTAATTGAGCATACAGATCATCCTAAATTTAGTGCGTCCATTCCGTTCTCTTAATCCAAGCTAAAAGATGCTGGTTTTAACTTTCCAGCTATTGACACTGTTTTACTATCACAAAGCGTAGTAGGTTCCTAGAACTAATTGCACATCCTCCTTGGAAGTAAGAAGGTTTCTGTTCCAGGTCTTTCTCCCTGCACTTTCACCCAGACCTCCCCAATCCTAGCCCAACTTTCCACTGGTCCTATTGGCAAATCTCTACTGCTGTTTGGGAAGTTGGCATTGTCTCTTTAGGTGAGGAATGAATCATTTCCTACATATGCTTTAGCTGAAGCTCAGCCCCTTGGCACCTCCTCCCCCAACATTTTTATTCTCCCATTAATTAAAACAACTAATGTCCCATCGATTACCTTTGCATGAATGAAAATCATTATGAGCCCTTGCAGGTATATGGGAAATTGTTTGCTTAAGTATTCGCACTTTGATTTCCCATGGACTCATTTTCTCAAGCATACAGAAATTCAAACAAAAACAAAAGCAAAATCTCCTGACACCTTGCAATAAAACATGAGGACTAGTTGTAATGAACTTGAACCGATCTCTTGTAGGAAGAAATGTTCAGGTGGCCCTGTGCTAGAGCTGAATTTGACTATCTGGTAAATGATGGTAGACAATTAAGGTAAACATTGATAGGTCATCAGACGCAGGTTTTGAATTCGTGCTTGTGTTGAGTGAGAGCAGCTCATCCAAATTTACTTTTAAGCTACTGTCAGTCCTCAAAAGTAAAAAAGGCAGCGGACAAATAAGCTCTATTTGGAATTTCCTAGCTAGTTGGCCATTTCAGCTTGCGTCTCCATTTCTGGGGGCTGCCATAATTAGAGCGATCTATTTTGCATTTACTTCTCTTTGCAAGGACTACATTATTCACTCTTTCCTGTGCTTATTAAACAGTGCCACCTGCACCAAATTCAACAAAGCTCTTCCATCAGCCGGGCCCAGCTAAGGATCCCAGACCATATATTATCATTAATTGAAGCTCAATTGAATAGTGGACGATAGAGGCATGAGTAAAAGCAACACAGTTTCCAGTACCTGTTTATAAAAATGTTTTAAGCAAGAAAAAATTTTCTATACCTTAAATTGTCATCTGTTATAAACTCTTTAATTCTCTCTGTACAGTAATTCAAGCAGCAATTAGCAAGTCTTTTAATTAATGAACTATTCCCTGTATGTCACCAAGGTGCCTCTAACACAAATGTCCTCCTTCATAGGTACTAGCAAATGCAGTCAATATTTTGTCACACAAAGCCTGCTAACCTGACCACCTCACTAGCCCTAATGCTACCAAAAAAAAAAAAAAAACCTAGATCAGAAGAGCTAAAGATGAGGCTAGAAAGCAGAGGACAATTTTCAGGAAACCAGCACGAATAGCATGAATTCATTCTAGGAGAGACAGAGCCAGAAGGAAGGGAACCAGAGACAGGAATGGGAGAGGCAGAAAAATGAATGTACATAGACAGCAGGGGTTAAAGAAAGGCACAGAAAGTTTCAGGCAAAGAGGGGACCATCTCTGAGATGCAGCTATGTTATAATAAACTCTACACCCAAGTGCTGATGATTTACTCCTTTTGAAGAGCCTCAAACCTCACTGTGGTTTGTTCTTTTAAAAAGCTTCCTGCTTTGTTCAAAATACTGCTTATCTTTGGCATTGTCAACAGCTCTGCATCTGGGAGAGATTAATTAAGTGATAAGTCAGACACAATAAGGTGAAAGGGCACGTCCGCCCAATCAGGGCTGATTCATCCATTTCTAGGTGGATCAACTTTTTTGAAGGATGCCAATTTTGGTTCCATTTCTAGGGGGATTTATCAATAGGGATACCCGAACTCCCCCTCCGGTGAGGGGTACTTAGCTATAAAAGATTGTTCTGCAGATAGAAAAATCCAAAAAACCTACATTCTGTCTTGTATAAGATATGAAAAGAAATCATAACCATCAATTGTCTGTGTGCTTAAGTTTTACCAGTCTGGGTAACGGCTGATCTTGACTATGATTCTTTTACAAAATAGCTAATTGGGTGGTTACAAATAAGATTGCTATGCAACACAACAAAAAATTAAAAGTTCCCTTTCGTTCCCTCCTCCTCCCAAGTGTTTCTCATGGTCCCTTCCTTTCAAGTCCACTTTTAATTTGTAGGAGGCAACAAGAGAGAAAGAGATAGGAAAGGGGTAGGGGAGGAGGAGAGAGAATGAAAGAGAAAAGAAGGTTTTCTAGGTGTCATCGACTGAATATTTCCAGACCAATTAGAGGTTATCTTTAAATCTCCATCCTCCACCCCCTCCACACCTTTCTAAATAGATCTTTAGATTAGTGAGAAATTAGTTAATTGGGGAAAGCCATGTGGCTGGTTCACCCAGTTCCTAACTGGAAGGGTTTTCAGGACCTTAGATCCCACTCCCAGAAATGGCTCCCTCCCATCTCTTCAGCAGCTCACCAGTCGAGGTCAAAATTCTGGTTGCATAATTATGTGTGTGTTTGGATGTATGTGTGAGAAAGGCAGACAGACAGAAACAGAAGTAAACTCTTAACCTGGGAATAAGACTGCGTTCAGGTGAAATGATTGTTCTGGGCAGACCCCAAACAAAACATTCAAAATATTTTTACTCTGCTTTTGAACACTCCTGCCTAATGAAGTTTGCATTTTCCAAGGTATTTTGAGGGGAGTTGGGTAGGGAGGTAGTGGGGAGTAAACAATGGTTGGGATGTTTTAACTGACCAGCCATTTCCCCTTCTCCCAAGAAACAGAATACTAGTTTCTTCGCTATCAAATTCTTTAAATCATCTGGGATCTATCTATATTTTAAAAACTGAGCAGAAATACTTAACAGCCTGATCAATAGCCATTGACCGTCGGTGCGCCTCGCACCCTAACATGCACAGCTTGATCATGTATATTTGATCATTGAAAAATTCAAAGCATCTTGCAGCAATACATCAAGCTTCCCATAAAACAGTCTGTCTCTTTCTGTGGTCTTATAAAAAAAAAAAAAAGGACTCTGAGTTTCTCTCTCCCCTGCATTCATCTATCCATCCATTTATCTACACATACACACACACCACATTCCCCTTACTAGAGAATTTATTGCTCATATATTTGATGAAGAACAAGGTAATTAACTGCGAAGCTGTACATCTGGGCGGCACTTCATATCCATTGCAATAATAAAACACTTTTTTCACATTTTAGCAGAAGAAAGGCTGGTCTTGCCCTCAGATTCAGAGGACCCCAGAGTCTCTGTCTGCAAAGCCTCCTTGTTATAAATCCTGCCTCCCTCTTAAGTGATGGCATGCACAATTGCACCAAGGGGCGCTAAGTTTATCTGTGCAAAAGCATCATCGGAAAAGCTTGTCCCTTCTCAGAGCTTTAGCATCAGCCTGTGAGGACAGGGGTGATGAACAGCTGGCTCCTCTATCCCTAGTCTGTCTGCCAGTAAATGGGTGCAAGAATCCAAAGGACTTGTCCTATGAAGGGCCACAAGTAGAGGTGTATTTTGGGATCCTAAGAACTGGTGTCCTGAATATGTGGCACTAAGATCTAATACCCCAAAAAGGAACTGGTCTTATAGATTTTTCTGATACACTGTGGCCAAAAACTGATTCCAAGTTTGTTCTTAGGGTAGCCCAGATCTATCCAAACCAGCCCAAGGGGCTGGCCAGAAGAATACAACTGGAAACCTGCTCCAAGCCCCCAGTCTAAACCCCTATCACCCCAACCCCAGAGACCACCCCCACCCCAACCAGCAAAACAAATTACCTGCAGAACCGCCCATCTCGGGTGTCCCCTGCTCTGTATTCCAAACTGTGCCCAGCACAAATTATTCGGGGCTCTTCCTCCTAAAAGCAGCAGCATCTGGGCTGAGGCTCCCTCCTTTAAAGGGGGGACTTCATATGATAATACGTGTAATATGATATGGAATGACAGAATGCATGACAGTTGCCCATAATACGGAGAAGTCAGTCAAAGGACAGAGGGGACATTTGGATAATTACCATCCATTGGCTAGTCAATCACGCGAACAGAGAGAAACTGCACAAAACCCACAATGGAGTTGGGAAACAAAAGAGACCCGAGCCAGACTCAGGATTAACCGGTCTAAAGCGATCTAAATGCTTTTGTATCTGAAGAACTGAGGCTCCCGGGTTGCCACCCCCCCATCCCAGGGAACTAATTGCGGGGATCAGAGTTAAAGCTCTCTCCCTCCTTTCCCATTTCTCTTTGTAGACTGCTCACCACGCAGAAGGAGGAAAAATTATTTCTCTGTGTGTTCATTAAACTATTTTAAAGTTAAAGGGGTTGGGGAGGGGCTAGACGTGCGTGGCCCCTTCGATCCAGAACTCGGGATTCCTCTCCCTTGGAATAGGCTGGGACAGTCTTATTTGGCCTTAATTCTTTGTTTCAGGGTAAAGGCTTTCTTTCTTGCCCTTACAAACAGATGCCCCACACACCTGGGTTGAGGTTAGACAGCTGCGCTCTTGCTGGAGGTAGAGATGGATTGCTGGTACCCTGCTTTGGGTGAGGAGTCCCCCATCCCCACCCCGCACTGGCTCCTGGACCCAAAAATCACCAGACCCCCTCTCAGATGAAGACTCGAATTGAAACGGCACACCTAGGATTCAGGGGGCTAAAAGGGCACCAGAGAAGTGGGTCGAAGGCTTCAGCGTGGAAGAGTGAGTCAGAGGAAGGTGCTTGTAAATTGTGGGGAGAATATCTTTCCACACTGGGAAGGGAGAAAAATCCTCGGAGGAGGAAGACAAGATAGATGCCTAACGGGGACAGGAACGCGAAGACACTTCTTGCTTGGGCAAAAGAGAGGCAAAGAGATGACTCCTCAAAAGAGACACAAGAAAATGATGTCTTCGGAGAGGATGGCGAGGGAGAGGGGAAGAGGATTCCTTACGAGATATAAAACGCGGACAGAAGAGCGCGGTACCCTAAAGCGACACCCCCACTCCCAGGACTGGCAGACCTGTAACTAACACCCCATTCCCACCTCGTCCTCACTCCACAATTCCAGCTCGCCCGCAGCCCTCCAGCCCCGGCGGCGCCCTCGCGAGTGTCCGGCTGGGTGGCAGCCGCGGTCCCCGGGTCCCGGCGCGCCCCCCGCGCAGCCCTCCCGGCCGCGGCGCCAGCTTACCTTTCCGAGCGCTCGGCAGCGGGTGTGGCCGGCTCTGCGGGCGGCCCCGGGCCAGGGCCGGGGGGCTGGGGGCGGGGGCGCCGGACTCGGGGGGAGCTGCAGGGTGAGGGCTGGGGGGGCTGGCACGGTGCCCAGCGGGGGCGAAGGGGCCGTGGGCAGCCCCAGGGCCTGCGGGCGGGCCGGGCCGAGCCACAGGAGGTGTGGGGCGTGGGGGGCAGGGGAGGGGCGCCGGGGCCCAGGCCGGGGGACGAGGCGCTCCGTCCCGGGGCCGGCGGGGCGTTCCAGCCTGCGGCTGGGGCGGCGCGCGGATCAGCGGGGCCGCTTCCTCGCCTCGGTCGCCGAATCGATCCGGGCCGACCGCGCCGGGTCCCCGCACGCCCCGCGCTGCCCGCGGACGGCCGCCTCGAGTGGGCGCGGGCCGGCGGCGCAGGCAGCAGCGGTCATTGGGCTGCGGGCTCGTGCGGCCGGGCGGGGGCGGCGGCCGGGCCGGGCGGGGCGCCGGGGAGCGCGGGAGGAGGAGGCGGCCGCGTCGCTGCGTCCCCGGCCTCCCCGCCCCGCCGCCGCCGCTGCCGCCGCCACCGTCCCGCTCCCGCTCCGCGCTCCGCCACCCCTGCCCGCGCTCGGTGACTGTCACTGGCTCGGGCGGCCGGGCTCTCGGTCCGGCGCTGCCCGCCCCTCTCCGTCCCTCTCCATCCCGCCTCGGTCGCGCTCCAGGTCTCCCCAGCTCTTCCTCAGTGCGCCTCTTTCTCTCGGAGGGACTGATTCTCCTACCCTTCGCTTCTCGCTCGCGCTCACCATCCTCTCCCTCCCTTTCTCATCGCTTCCTGCCTCCCCTCACCCGCCACCCCTTTCCCCTGTGCTCCGGAGGACTCGCCACCAATACCCGCTGTCCCTGTTTGAAAGAGCGGGGCCCCAGGATCTAGCTTAAGCTATTTCCCTGCTCTGGGACCTCGGACCAGCCACTTCCTCCCTCTCCGCCGGCTTCCTTATCTTTAAAAAGAGATAATAAGCAGTTCTGGGTGCGATAGCTGTGGGGAGCCCTGAGTGGGGGCGCAGGAAGTGCCCATGGTTGCTCTTCCCCATCCCGTGCACACTTGACTCGGAGGCCAAAGTCTGGGTACCAAGGCTGCTCCAAGAACCCCAACCTCCAGGATGAGGAAAGAGTCAGTTCCGCCTGGAGAGCCAAGGACAGCTTTTTCAGGGGTCTCCAAAGCCCCTCCTGAGAAGTGACCGAGGCTCACCTCTCCCAGTCCCCAACTTTATGTCATAGTTGGATTTGACATCTCAGGTCCTGTCACCTGCTGTCTCCCCCCTCACTGACACCAAGGAGAGGGGCAATACTCTCTTCTGTCTTAGACCCAAGAGGACTTCTCTTCCCTCTCTCCTTCCTTCTCTGCTTTCCCTCCTCCTTCCTGTCTTCCTTCCTTCCTTCCTTCCTTCCTTCCTTCCTTCCTTCCTTCCTTCCTTCCCTACCACGCACCCAAATTTTGAAGATGTTTTCTGGATGCAGTGTGGCTTCAGAGTCAAACAGATGAGAGTTCCGGACTGCTTGGCTTACCCTGGACATGCCAGTCTGAGCTTCAGTTTCCTCCACTGTGAAATGGGGACAATGGTCACCTTCCTCTAGTGACTGTCATTTGGCTCATCTTGGAGATGCATGACTCAGCCAGCTTATGGAAGGGCATTCATTCCGTCTAGCTTTTATTCAGGCTCTTTGCTTGGCACCAAGGAGACAGCCATTCAAATACAAGGCAGGCATGGTCTCTGCCTTTGTGCAACTTGCATTGTAGTCGGGGAGGCAAAATGAACCATGATGTCTTATTTCATGACACTTGGACAAGTGCCCTGGAGGAGTGGAGAGTGCTGTGAGACCAGACCCACAGGCTAACTGACCTGGGAGGGGGTGGGCTGAAGAAGGCTTTTCTGAAGATGTGGCTGAGACCTGAAGTCAAATTCAGGCCCAGGGTTGCAGTTGCCAGGAAGTGGGAAAGGGCGACTAATGGGGTGGTGAAGGGAGTGCCTCTGGCAGCAGCAGGAAGGAGCATGGCCAGGAGGAAGGCCACCAGGCTGGGGAAGACCAGGAGGATGAGGCTGGAGAGGTGGGCAGGGCCACCATGGAAGGGACAGGTTTTATGGACCATGCAGAGGAGGCTGGACCTTAGTCTTAGGAACTGCTCTTACTAACCCTCAACCACAAAAAACCTGATTTCCCCTTTTTCTGAAATGGAAGGAGGAAGAGGCCAAGTCCATCTCTGAGACATGTCATTTGCTTTTTCTCTGTCTTTGGAGCCTCTGTCCCCTGTGCCCCTGTTGTGTCCCAGCACTGTCACTCTCAAAGTGTCATTGCTTACTTTGGCACCTATCTTGGCATCTAATTCTGTCTTAGTTACTTTTCTCTCATTGCTGAGACAAAATACCCAATGCCCAAAATTAAGGTAGGAAAGGTTTATTTAGCTCACTGTTTGTAGAGGTTTCAGTCCATAATCAGCTGACTTCAAGGCAGGATGGCATATGGCAGAGGACAGCAGTTCATGGTGGCAGAAGATAGCAAAAGCAGCAGGAGCAAAAGGTGCAAAAAGGGGTAAAAGAGAGGAGCAAGTCTCTTTCTCTGCCTTATATTGTGTGCAGGCTAACCACCCCAGAGTGGGTGTAGCACTCACACCCATAATCCCAGGATTGGACCACGAATCAATCACAAACTCTAGAAGCCCACCCCTATGACTGCATGAGGCTTTGGGGGACATCTAGACACAACCATAACATTCCACCCCTGGTCCCCTAGGCTAAGCACATTCCTTTATGCAAAAGGCATTTAGTCCCTCTCTTAGAGTTGCCAAAGTCCTAACAGTTTCAGCATTGCTGGAAAGTCCAGTCCCAAGGCACTCTTAGCTGTAGCCCCTGACCAAATGAAAAGAAAGTTAAACACTTCCAGCATTCAATGGCACAAGGTAGACATGTCCATTTCAAAAGTTACAAATGGGGATACAAAGGATTGGGACCAAAACAAGACCAAAATCCATCGGGGCAAATAGTCCTGTAATTCTTGTAGTTTCACATGCAGCATTGGAGGCAATTGGTGGCAAATTGTGAGCTTCAAAGGGTTTGGTAGCCTCTGCCCCTATAGCTCTTATGGTGGTTGTAGCTCCCATGGCTTCTCTCTTGGGCCTGCTCTGCTCCCTCTTTGCAGGTTTCCTCAGACAACTCACATTCCTGGCTTCTCCAAACTTCTGGGGTCTCCACTGCACCTTTGGCTTCACCCTTACAGCTTCATGCACCGTCTTCCTGGCCTCTCAGGCCTTCCAAAATTGATGTGGAAGTTGCCTTAACCCCATAACTTGCATTCTGCATACACCTAAAACCAGTGCCACATGGATGCTGCCAAGGTCTGCTGTCAGCTGGAGCATTAGCCAGGCTTCCCTCTCTGGGCTGTAGGGGTCGAGTGCCTGGAATGCTGGGCACTCTGAATCCAATTCTGAGGAACAAATTCTGTATGCTGCTGCCATTCTGGAATGCCTTTCTCCTCAAAGCAAAGTCTTTTGCTTTTACAGTTTTGAGACTGCAAAGGGTGGAGTCCTGAAGCTTCTTGTGATACCCTTAGGCCATCTTCCCTATTCTCTGGTTTCTTATCAGCAGTCAAGATCTCTTCTGCTCCATCTTGCAGTCCACAGCTTTACTGGAGCTTCCTTTCTTTTGACCTTTCTGGCCAAAGTCACATTTTAAATCATCCTGCTGGGTTCTTTGCTCTTGATTTGCAACACAAATCTGGCTAAAAGCCCCCAACAATAGCCATGCCACCACCTCAACATTCCACTGCCTTGAAATTTCTTTTGCCAGATTAATTAGTCTGCCACCCTTAATCTGAGTCTCAGGCAAGGTCTCTGGACAGGAGCAAAATGCAGACAAACTTTTTTTTTTTTTGAGAACTTTTAAGACTTATTTTATTTTATTATTTATTTATTTATTTTTGATACTGGGAATCAAACTCACAATCTTGAGTTTACCAGGCAGGCACTTGAGCCACTGAGCAGACAAACTTTCTGCCAAGCCATAACACACATTATCTGGAGTCCAACAACCAATTCAGTCCTTCTTCCCAGCAGAACCCTCCCAAATCTGGTCTCAACTGGCAGGATTTCTATCACCTTTCTGGTCTTCTGAGCTCTGACCAGAATCTCCCATACAGAGCAACCTAAGGCATTCCAGCATTACTCTTTCGGGCAACATCTCTGAACCTCTCCAAACTCTTCTCACAAGTCATTCCCAAAGGCTCTAGAACCACATGGGTTACAGCAATGACTCCACTTTTATGGTACTAAATTCTATCTTAGTTACTTTTCTCTCTTTGCTGAGACAAAATACCTGATGCCCAAAATTAAGGAAGGAAAGGTTCATTTAGCTCACAGTTGGTGAAGATTTCAGTCCATAACTGTCTTCAAGGCAGGGTGGCATATGGCAGAGGGAAACAGTTTATGGTGGCAGAAGACAGCAAAAGCTGCAAGAACAAAAGGGGCAAAAGGCAGGAGCAAACCTCTTCCTCCCTTATATTGTATGCAGACTACCCACCGCAGGGTGTGTGTAACAGTCACACCCATAATCCCAGCACTGGACCACAAATCAGTCACAAACTCTAGGAACCCACTACCATGACTGCATGAGGCCTTGGGGAACATCTAGACACAAACCATAACAACTTCCCTACCCAAGCGTGGCCTCCCCAAAAGCACACATCCAGATTTGGTACCTCTGTACCCTTCAAATCACACCCACAAGAGTCATCCTTGAGCAGCATTTGTTCCTCCCTGAGTGAGCAGTTAGCAGCCACTGGGCACCTGCTGTGTGCCAGGCTCTAAATTGGCATTTCCCTGTCCTCTCAAAGCACTTGGTTGTGGGGCAGACATCTTAGAGCATATAGGACTTTGGTGACCATTGTGAAGCTTGAGGCTGGAAGCCCTCTGTAGGCGGGTCCATCCTGAGTTTACTCACCTACTACAGTCCCCAAAGTTTGGCACAGTGCCTGGCACAGGGCAGACACTCAGCAATGGAAATTGAGAGGATAAAGAAGAAAAGTTTAGGTGCAGAAGGCTGAGGGGGAATCAGGAGTACAGAGTGATGAGGAGGAAAAGATTGGCCTGTGAAGAGCTAGCAAGGAGGAGGGAGGAGGGGTCTGTACAGAGGGTGGGCACTAATGCTTACAGAGCTCCGCCTCTGGGCCAGTCAATTACCTGGATTAACCTGCACAGCACCTCTTCCTCACAGGCACTACTGCTCTCCCTTTTCTGGTAAAGTGCTAGGGTCCAGAAAGATTAAGTCACTAGCCAGAGGTCACATAGCTGCTAAGAGCCTGCACTTGGATTTGAACCCAGTTCTGCCTGTTCCTCTTCACTAAAAGGAAGAAACAGGAGTGGGGAAGAAGGCAAAGGAAGATGACTGAGAACAAAAGAAGGGCAGTGGCAAAGGAGTGAGCTTCATGAGTAATTTTTCAACTTAAAAACAATTCCCATTTCCCAGCCCTGCAGAGGCAGGCGCAGTGGATCTGAGACGAGGCCGGCCCTCTGACTCGTAGGAGCCTGCCGAGGGGCCCACGAGCTGCTTCAAAGCCGGCCTCTCCAGCACAGGCGCTTTTAAACTTCACACGGGAAACTTTCCAGGGCTGACTTTTTGCACTTTGTTTCCAAATCAAGAGATGGGGAAGTCCCTGTCAGCCCAGGAGGGAGGAGATCTCACTGAGACACTCACCCTGAGGTTCTGGACTTGGTGGGGGCTCCCCATCTGTGCACCTTGCTTCTGTGCAGATGGGAGGGGTGGGGGGATCTGTCCCCTGCTTGTGGATGAGTCCCAGGGAAAATTCAGGATGTGGGCGTGGCAGCCAGTTCCTCCTGGGAGGGAGAGGCTTCGCTTGCTGCGTCCTCCAAAGGCTCTGGCTACCTGAGTTCACCTGGTGGCTTTCACAGACAAGATGCCACCATCTCACCAGGATCATGGCTTACTTCTTGTTCTTCGCATGGTAGCCTCCAGACCAAACCACACACCTGTCATCCTCTGATCACCACTCCCAGAGGCAGCCAGGGTCTTCATAGCCCTCAGCTCCCTCTGATTTTTGGAATTCAGATTTGGATTTTGGAGGTACATCAAGAGGCTGGCTCCATGCATTTTAATTAAGCTGTCTTTTTTCATTTATTACTAATACATTCCTCTTAACTATGATTTATTTGTTAAACAAAGCACCATAAGCCATCACTTATTCATCTTAATTTCAACAAAATTAAAGTAGTCGCTGTTAGATTGCACCTAATTGCACTTGCAATGAAAAGAACGGAGATGTTAATCAAAATAAATTGAAGATAAACAATAAAATCATTACATCTTTGCAGCGGTAAGTGTAACTAATCAGTTTTGACTCGAATAGGAATAATGAATGTGTCACTGAAGGCGTGCTCATTACAAGAAGCCTCGGAGACCTGGTCCTTGGGGCAACAGACAGCCACCCTGGCCATGTGGTCCTGAGTGTTCCTGTACCCTGGGCTAGGCAGAGGAGCTCTGTATAGTAAGGTAACCCAGCAGGAGGCTCAGAGGATGGGAGCAAGTCATGGGTGGGCAAGCTGAGGATGCCCTACAACAGATGGGGTCTCTCACCATGACAAAAAAGCAAGAGGTTCCAGGCCCATTTCTGGACATCCCAGGTCACCAGACAGGGAGACAAACAGATAGCTAAGCAAGGGACACAGACAGACTCAAAAGAGAAGAGTGAGGTGAAAAGAGGCAAGAGAAAAGAGAGACAGAAAGAAACCAAGCATAGGTACAAGGAAAAGAGGTCAACTGAGGTAGACCAGAATGATCAGATGGAGACAGAACCAGTGAGAGTCCCTGAGTGGGGAGGGGCAGCCCTGGATGAGGGAACCAAGTCATCTGCAGAACTGGAGGCTGGCAGGGCTCTCCTATGAGCACAAGACATCACATTTTTAAAGAATATGTTGCTAAACCTCAGGAAGTTTCAGAATAGGATTCTGGTGCCTAAGTAGTATGCGCAAGTAAATAAATGACTGACAAGATGAGACTCCTGAACTGGACTCTGGTAATACTGATTTAGGGGATTGGAGGACCACCTGGGACTCCCCATTCACCCTCCATCTGCAATGGTTGCATAGGCCTAAAGGATCCCCAGTGGGGCCCCCTTCTTCATGGTATGTAGACACCACCTACAGAGCCAGAGAGATGCCTCCTTGGACTGTTCTGGCTGAGGCTCCCTTAGCAGCTTCCTCTTTCTAGTGTGGAAATATTCAGAATGTGGGCCCCTCTAGGAAATGGGAAAAATCCAAGGATACAGTCATCTCAGTGAGACTGGAAATAGCCAACTTGCACAGGATAAACAACCTGAAAGACACTTTTCTTTTTTCCTCTGTGTAATAGAATTCAGGACCTTTTGCACACTAGGCTATCACTGAGCTATATACCCATAGGCCAAAACACATATTTTTTAATACCCAATGCTTAGCCCTGGGCTGGGCCTGGAAAAATACATAGATGAATTAGACATGACCTCTGTGTACCCCAGTTTCCACATCTTTAAAGTGAGGTTAATAATAGGACTGACTACATATGTTTATTATGAGGATCAAATGAGTTAATATTTGCAAAGAGCCTAGAACTGTGGTTGACCCTCAGTGAAAGCTTAATGTATTTGTTAAACAAAAATGAAATAAATCCCTGCTCTTGTGGGGTGCAGAGTTCAGCAGAAGACACTCATTAACTGGCAAGTTCAATCCAGTGGGTTAAGGGCCATAATAGATGCCCTTGGGGATGCCTTGGGGCCCAGAGCTGTGATAAAGCTTTTAACTGCAAAAAGTCCTGAAGGAAATGTAGAAATTGGTCAGATAAGGGTGAACAGAGGGAGAAAAGAGTGTTTTAGGCAGAGGGGACTGTGTACATATACCAGAATGTGCAGGATCTGCTTGGAGGTGTCAAAAAAGTTGAACTCAAAGTGATGATAGCGATCAGGGACTTCCATCTTCATGACCCTTGGTAGGGGCCACTGGATAACAATGAACATTTGCTGATTTTTTTAAAAAGTTAATTTAATTTAATAATGATGAAATAATTAATTACACTTGCTGCCCCAAATGTATTCACTAAGCTTGGGAGGTGAGAGGTGAGACTTTTCTATCCGTGTTGTTTTTTTTATCCCTTTTCTTCCCTTCTTCCCTCTCAGTTCATATGGTTCTGGTTGAGATAACTCCTCCATGACTCCTCCATGTGACCCAGATCTAAGCCAATCAGTGAATCCCTCTCCCATGACCACAGTGATTGGTTGAGGGATAAGCAATCCCACCTAACCCAGGGCTTTGGTTCGAGAACCTGGAAGAGGTCCTCTGCTGATCTCCAGTCTGGCAGGATTCAGGGGCTAGGGCTGCTGTTACCATCTCACTACCATAGAGATTTGGAGACCAAAGCCAACATAGCAGAAGGCAGCCTGATGAAGCAAAATGAGTTTCAGTGACATCGTTTGAGCCCCCAGACCAGTCAATGAAGCCAGCCCTAGCCCCTGGCCTTTTTGGTTTCCTGAGCCAATAAATTCCTTTTTATTTAAGCCAGTTTGGTCTGGGTTTTCTGTTACTTGGAACAGAAAGAGTCTAACTGATACAGGCTTCAAACAGGAATGTGACACTCTCGTGGGTTTTAGTAACCTCACTCTGGCAGCCACAGTGTAGCAGAGGGGCTGGAGGGAGTGAGCTTGGAGGCAGCAAGAGGCTAGTAAGGAGCTGGTGTGGTGTCCCAGAGAGGGCTGTGGCAAAAAGCAGAGCTGGCAGCTTGGCTTTCCACTTGCGCATTCATTTCCTAGGGCTGCCATAACCCATCACTGTGGACTCCAGCGCTCCAACAACAGTTCTGGAGGCCAGGAGTCCAAAATCAAGATATCTGCAGGGCTGCATCCCCTCTGGAAGATTTAAGGAAGAATTCTCTGTGTGTTTTAAAGTTTTCTCCCATTCTGGGTACCAAACCCAGGCCTTATACATACTAGTCAAGTGCTCTACCATTGAGCTACATCCTCTGCTCCAAGGGAGAATTTTTAAAGAATTCCTCTTCCAGCTTCTGATGGCTTCAAGTGTCCATCTTCATATGGCTATCTCCTCCTCTGGGGCTTTGGCTTCTCTTCTGTCTCTTATATGGATGCATAATATTGGATTTAGGACCCACCTGGGTAGTTCGGGATGACACTACCTCAAGAACTTTAGCTACATCTTCAAAGGTCCTTTCTCCAAATGAGATTCCATTCTCAGATTCCAAGACTTCTTTTAGGGGGAGCACCACTCAACTAGGCACAACTAACAAGGGAAATGATCCCTGGACCAAAAGACCTGTGGGATGATATCCCACCGGTGCATGTTTCCTTCCCCTCCTGTGACTCAGAATAAGGAAAGCAAATTTACAGGTAGATAGACGTGTGGGAAGGGAAAAAGTTGGTCTTGGCCAACCTGGACTCTCCTCTCTGGTGTCCTCAGCTAGGACCCTAAGGGCCCTGCCCAAAAATATCTCACTGCCCCAACTCCCTTCCTCCCTCAGATATGAAAGCGCTGTTTCTTGAGTCTGTGCCTGGCCGGGTGATGCCCATGATCATTGCACTTACTTTTGCTGATTATTTGCTCTGTGCCAGATGAAGGGCTTAGTTCAATTTCTCTCTTAACTGAGTCAGTTACTGTTCCCTTTTACAGGTGAGGAAACTGAGGCTCTGACTTTCTCTAACTCACATATCTGGTGACTGCCCAAGCCAGGGTTTAAGCCCAATTTTGTCTAATGTGAGATCTTATCCTGACCTCAGATCTCATACTTGGAACCAGGACACTAACCTGCTGGGTGCAGATTTTGGGGAAGGGTAACAGTGAGGCTGGGTTCCCCAGGGCTACTCCAAGGGACCAGTGTGTCATGTCACCTTCATCTAGGGACCCCCAGGAAACAGGAGGTGGCCTCTCATTCCTCTCTGAGGTGGGAGCCAGAGATAGGGACTGGATGAGTCGGGTGGGGGGGTGCACCAACCAGACAATCACAGCAGAGGCCAGCACCACTCAGGGCAGGCTTGGCTTGAGCACCCAAACTGGCAGTGGACCGAGCCTGGGCAAGGGGACAGGGGTAAAGGACGAGAAGCTTGCCCCTGTTTAAGCTGAAGAAGAGAAGGCTTTGAAACTTACTGTACACAAGTTAAACCCAGAACTACCATGTGATCCAGCAATTCTGCTCTCAGGTATTCATCCAAAAGAACAGAAAGCAGAGACAGAAAGCACACCCATGTTCCTAGCAGCTTTATTCTGAGCCAAGGCAGAATGGAAACGTGAGAACTCAGAGCCCTGGGCATGCTGTCCTCTGGGCAGAGGAGAGGCCCAGCCCACAGGCTGCCAGAGAGGCTCCACAAGATGGGCTGGGAGCCATCCTTCCACATGACACCTTTTCATCTCAGCCAGTCCCCGGACAGCTTCTCCACCCTGTGTTTGACTGCCTGCTGGAAGTGCATGAAGTCGAGCATGTCCAATCAATGTTTCATCCACTCTGAGCTGGCCTTTTGGGCAAAATAAGCTCCTTTTTCCAGGAGAAAATAAACGGGTAAGCATTTCTGGGGCGCTTACATGGGAATTTGTTCACATCACGCAGAATTACCTTTGGCTCAGAGAGTCAAAGCAACTAGCCCTGGTTCACACAGATGATCAGCAACCAAGGTACCAAGGCTGGGTGCCTGGCTTCTGGCACTCCGGAAATTTCCAAAAGCTGGGACCACCTCCCATCCCAGCCTCAGCGTCCCCTTCTCTGGTCTCCTTCTCTGGTGACTCAGCGGAGGTGAGAATACAGAAAATTCTTGTGGCATCAAACCTGCAGAAACCCTCTTCTCTGAGGGACACTGAATCACCAAGTCATTAAAAATCCATGTGGGTGACTTCTTGGAAAGGCCCTCTGAGATCAGACCCCTGCCTCATCTCTCTCCACCCTTTGTGCTCTGCTCCCTTCAGCTCTACCCAGCCATGTGCTGTCCCTTCTGCTGTCCCCACCTCCAGCCTCTCACTACCTTGGCTGACCTAGCCACTACTGATGCCTCATGCCTCAGTTTAAATATCACTGCTCCTGAGAAGCCTGGCTTGGGTGTGACCAAAGCTCTAAATCTGTCTTGTGACCACGTGAACCAGGTTCATACCAGAAGTGGCCTTGAGACTTTTCAGAGTATAGCCAAGCATCTCTATTGCCTCTTATTAAAGAAATCCTTGGAAATGACTGGCGTATCATCACCTGTGTAGACCTGACTGTCCTGGGCAGGGGCAGCCAGAACTTTGTAGCTGCACATCAAAGCTGCCCATCCCTGGACCTGGGGTTTATAGCCAGAGCAATGCAGCCCCAAAACTGGCACTCAGGGAGACAGCCTGCTGCAAGCTGCCTGTCCACCCAGCTTATCCTCCCTCCAGCACACTAAGGTGAGTGCTAAGCATGCTGGGCACAGCCATGAGAGACCAGAGTTTGCAAATGTAGGTGGGAAAATGTAATATTTCCTCCCTCCTCCCCATACCATACACACATTCAACATCATTTGTCCTCTGTGATGTCACACTTTGCTCATAATAGTCACATCTATCATTTGCTGAGCCTTGCTGTGTGCCAGTATCTTGTTAAGTACTCTCCTTAAACTATTTCTCTTTATGACATCATGAACTATATACAATTGTCAGATGCATTTTACAGATGAAGAAACTGAGGCTCACAGGGGTTGTATTACTTGCCAAAGTCATTCAGCTGGAAATTGGTGGCCTGGTACTTTCCACAGCCAAAATTCAGCTATCACCCTGTTGTTTCTCTATTAGAAGACCTTTGGTGGCTCCCTACTGACACAAGGACAAAGTTCCATGTGGCACTGCAGGCCTTCATGAGCTCTCCCTGCCCACCCTCCTCCTGCCACACAGCCCACCTGAGAGCTTCTCTTCTCTGGCACGACCCTGTGTCATGGTACCAGCATCCTTCCTGCCCTTCTCGTTGGAACCCTGGCACACTCTTAGCACCTAGCTCTTGTATCAAAGAAACCAATTCAATCTCTCTTACTTGGAGTGTGTGTGTGTGTGTGTGTGTGTGTGTACACGCGCACACACACATATGCATGGATACTATTTTGTGTGCCTGTGCATTCATTTGCATGTCTGTATTGTTCTTTGGGCTGTATACATCCTCTGACCATGTGGCAAGTCACACCAACCTCAATGTCCCCACCCCCGAGCACAACACCCAGCATAGAACAGGTCACAAGAATTGTTTGGGAGTAAACAGGTGACCCAGTGGAATGAACAAAGGCTATGGATGTGATAGCAGGAAGCTCCAAGTGCTGCCCCCAAGACAGAAAAGAGGAGTGAGAGCCAGTGGGTGAGGTCAGCATGCTAGAAGGATGTGCCAGCTCCCTATGACTGACTGAATGAAGGGCAGGTTTTGATCTTCTTTTCTCAAGAAATATTTTTAATGAGCTTCAGAATGACTCATTACTTGACTGCCTGATCACACCTGTGACTTCCAAAGGGGACTCATGCCTCTGCCTTCACTCAAAATTCCACCCTAACCTCTTCTGTAAGTCAGGACAGGACACGTGCTGCTGCACTGACAACCACCCAGAATCCCAGTGGCTGCAGATCACTGTTTTGTCCCATCCTCTGTCAAGGACCCAGTCAGGAGACTCCTTTTGGGTGTATATCTGTGATTCCTGAGGTGACACATTCATCATTCCCTAGCTCATTTTTTTTTTTAAGATAGTAAAATCCGACAGGACATAACAGAACAAAGTCAATCAAAACAAAGCAGAAGAACTGGTGCAGAACTTTGAAGAAAGACACTATGAAAACAATAGCTACTATAGTATATCTTGTTATCTTCAGAATAGCTGATCATTCCAACAGTTATAGTAGAATTGAACTAAAAACAGAATAAAACCAATAAAAACAGAATATAAAATAAAGCAAAAGGTAATAATAATAATAATCAGAGTAAAGCAAAACAATGAGAACCATATTGGGCCTTGAAGACAAGACAGAAGAGAACCCCCCATATTTGCTACATTACCTACTGTCATCTTCCAAAGAGATGCTTAGGTTGCCGGCCCCAGGCCTGCAAAATCAACAAAACAATACTAGCATTTAGTTGCTTGATGTTCCTTAGTTGCTATCAATTTAGCCAGACCGGGGAACCAGCAGGTTGCTTGGGGTGGGGGTGGGGGCTGTCCTTGATTCTAAGCCCGCGCGCCAGTCACACTGTCCCCCAGAAGGCAGATTAGTTGTTCTCTGGTCGGAGCCACTCGGACCCAGCGGGGTGGGTTCTTGAGAAGCCCATTCTCGTTCCATTCCCTAGCTCTTAAAACTTTTGTTCAGGGATGACTCAACATCACGTCTGCTTGTACATCACCCGCCACGGCCCGACTGACTTTGCAGGTGGCAGGGAAGTACCATCCCAGCTTGTGCCTGGAAAGTAGGGAGAATGAAATATTGCCAAATGGTGTTCAACAACACTGCATCCGTCAATCCAACATTTTCTCTGCATCTACTATGAGCCTCAAATAGGAAGAGTTCCAAAAACAGGAGGTGAGACATATTGTGCTCGCTCGTCACCTCTGGGAGGCCTCCTGTGACCCCCAACAGGCTGCCAGTCTTCTTCATGCTGCCTCATGTGGCCCAAGTTTTGCATTTGTCATTCCTTCTACTCTGTTTCAAATGCCTTTTCTTCAGCACTTGGCAAGTCCCCATCCTTCCATCTTCTTTCTCTTGCACCTTCCCTTCTTTCTTTACTTAAGAGGTATATCAGTCAGTACTTACCAGAAAAGCAGATTTAATGCAAGATATACAGAGATGTAAGAATTTCCAAGATTGGTTTACAATGGCAATGCGTAGTCAGGTGTGGAAAAGTGCAAAAGGGCTGTCTGTGCCTTGGAGATTCTAAGGTCCAGTCAAATGCCTGGAACCCACTGCAGTATGCCGTGTGAGTCTATATCAGGAGGCCAAAGGGTCTGCTCTGGAAGCCAGGAGACAGTATCCAAGGTGAAGGTGAAGGCTGCAGCTCTTTCAAAGAAACAGAAGTGAACTTTCCTTCTTCGTTTCCCTTTTATTCCATTCAGGCAGCAAACCTATTGGTCGCTGTCATTCACACCCAGGGTCTTCCAGTAAATCCCTTCAGCCACACCCAGAACTATGTTGATCCAATTTAGTTGGGTTTTTCTTACTTAAATTGATGCAATTAGTTAACTGTCACAATTCACACCCACCCCCACTCCATCAGTTTGAAAATCAGACACATTTCCTTATTGTCTCCAGATACAAAGACAAGTTTATAATTACACCTACTGTATTACAACTATCCTGCCTACAAAGGGAAATGCACTATTTCCCTCCTAGAACAGAAGGCAAGTTTTCTTTGGACGATGCTTACTCCTAACATTTGATAACTTGAACATTATAACAGAGGTTAAACAACACTTAAGGACAAAGATTAAGTCTATCGATATATTACATAGAAAAACTGGGCATGGTGGCACACACCTATAATCCCAACACTTGGAAGGCTGAGGCATAAGGATCACTGTGACTTGGAGGCCAGCCTGGGCTACATAAGTGAGTTCAAGGCCAGTCTGGACTACATAGTGAGACCCTGTATCAAAAAAATAAATAAATAGAAATAAAAGAAACACATCTACAATGTATTATTTAAGAAGCATATTAGGAGAACTATTACAATTACAGTCTGTTTCTGTAGCTGATCATGGGGTTGTAGTTGATATTGAACTACTTTCTTCTACTACCCATTGTATACTCCCTTGGCTTTCAGCAAGCACCTTAGCAGGTCTTTGTTCTTTCCATGGTGGGGTGACCCGTACCTTCACTCCTGAAGGTTCTGGGCTATTTGTTATCCTGCCTGGATTGGGTTGTTGTAGTTTCTCATCCCTTAATAACAGGGCATAGTAACACTAGGAGGTTCCCTAAGGGATCCCCTGAACTCCAAGTATATTCTTCCTTTCTTCCATTGTGGAGTAAGTAGTTCACCTTCCCCTTGATGGTCTGGATCAATCACCTCTGCCAACACTGTAACTCCTTTTTAGTGTGTCTACTCAGAGGCATGAAGAGACGAAAATGGGGGAAGTTTTAGCTTCCAAGTCAATGGTAGCATTGAATGTGCTTCCTGGTATAAGCCTTCACTCCTTTGGAACTAAGATGTCTAAGCCAGCAGAACATAAGGTGATGAGAACAGGAAACAAAAATTTTGCTAGTGAATCACGAGGGGTAATGGTGAGGGGTACCATTCCCACGTCCACCCCTTGATTCCTGGATGTGTAAATCCTGGCTATGGGAGACACAGTTCCATACAGTGGATGCTGATTCAAAGCATGTACAGACTTTTGATGAACCTTGCACCATCGCTGCAACTATTGCCACCTAGCTGGTGCTATGACTGTGTCTTCAGAAGACCATTCTAGCTTTCTATCAATCCAGCCACTTCTGGGTGGTGAGGAACATGGTAAGAATAATGAATTCCATGAGCATGAGCCCATTCCTTCATTTCTTTGGCAGTAAACTGAGTTATTTGGTCAGAGGCAATGCTGTGCAGAATCCCATGATGGTGGATAAGGCATTCTGTGAGCCCATGGATATTAGCTTTGGCAGAATCATTAGGTGCAGGGAAGGCAAATCCATATTCAGAATGAGTGCCTATACCAGTGAGAACAAAGTGCAGTCCCTTCCACGACGGAAGTGGTCCAACGTAATCAACGTAATCAACCATGTCACAGGCTGATCACCACAGTGCATGGTGCCATACTGGGGACTCAGTGTTTGTCTCTGCTGTGGCATGTTGGGCATTTCACAGTGGCTGTAGCCAGATCAACCTTGGTGAGTGGGAGTTCATGTTGTTGAGACCATGCATAACTTTTATCCCTGCCACTATGGCCACTCTGTTCATGAGCCCTTTGGGCAATGACAAGAGTGGCTGAATAAAGAGGTTGACTGCTACCTATGAAATAGGTCATTCTATCCACTTGATTGTTAAAGTCCTCTTCCACTGAGATCACCTTTTGGTGAGCATCTTCATAGATGCAAATATTTTTACATCCTTTGCCCATATGGAGAGGTCTAGTCTCCCACCTCCTCCTCAAATATCTTTGTCACCAATTTTCCAATCATGTTTCTTCCAAGTTCCTCACCATCCTGCCAGACCATTGACTATAGCCCATGAATCGGTATATAGTCACATGTCTGGCCATTTTTCCTTCCAGGCAAAATGTACTACCAGTTGCATTGTCTAAAGTTCTGCCCACAGTGAAGATTTCCCTTCACCACTGTCCTTCAGGGATGCCCTAGAAAGGGGCTATAATGCTGCAGCAGTCCACTTGCAAGTGGTGCCTGCATGAGGAGCAGAGCCATCTGCAAGTCAGGCTTTGGGCTTCTCTTCCTCTGATAGCTGATCATATGGTACAGCTCATGATGCCACAGATACATGCTGGGAGACAGAAGTCTGTATCAGGAGTAAAAGCCAGGGACATCTGGGCAGCTTCTTCATGTAACTTACTTGTGCCCTCTGGCTTTGCTCTAACTTGATCACCTATGTACCACTTCCATTTAATGATGGACTGTTATTGTGCACATTCAACTTTATGACTTAGTGGATCAGATAATACCCAGCTTATGATGTGACTCAGGTCACATGGTGACCTGGTGTCCCATGGTCAAGAATTCAGTTTCCACTAAGGCCCAGTAGCAGGCCAGGAGCTATTTTTCAAAGAGAGAGTCTGCTGATGATGGCAGAGCCTTGCTCCAAAATTCTAAAGGCCTCTGCTGTAATTCGCCTATGGAGTCCTGCTGGAAACTCCAAACAGTACTTCAAGTACCATTGGTCTGCATAGCAGCCTAGACCTGTTGCAGAGCCTTCTCCTGTTCTGGCCCCTGCTTGAAACTAACAACTTTTTGAGTCACTTGATAAGTGGGCCTGAGTAAAAGACCTATATCAGGAATGTGTTGCCTCCAAAATTTAAATAGGTCCACTAGGCATGATACCTTTTTTTTTTTTTTTTGATTGTAGGGGGAGTCAGATGAAAGAACTTTTCTTTTACCTTAAAAGGGCTATCTCTACATGCTCTATACCACTGACCTCCTAGAAATTTTGTTGAAGTTGAAGGACCCTGAATGTTAGTTGAATTTATTTCCCATCCTCTGGCTCTCAAATGCTTTATTAACAAATCCACAGTGATTGTTACCTCCTGGTCACTTGGTTCAATCAGTACAATATCATCAGTTTAACTGACCAATGTGATACTTTGTGGGAGAGAAAGGTGATTAATACCCCTGCAATCTAAGTTGTGACACAGGGCTGAAGAATTAATGTAACCCTGAGGTAGGACAGCGAAAGTGTATTGCTGGCCTTGCCAGCTGAAAGCAAATTGTTTCTGTTGGGCTATGGAGAAGAAAGCATTTGCCAAATCAATGGTTGTATACCAAATACCAGAAGATGTGTTAATCTGCTCAAGCAAGGAAACCACATCTACTACAGCAGCTGCAGTCAAGTCACCACTTGATTTAGTTTATGATAATCTACAGTCGTTCTCCAAGACCTGACATCTTCTGCACAGGTCAGTGAGAGAATTAAATGTAGATATGGTAGGAACCACCACTCTTACATCCTTCAAGTCCTTGATAGTGGCACTAATCTCTGCAATCCCTCCAGGGATGCAATATTGCTTTTGGTTAACTTATTTTACCAGGTAAAGGCAACTCTAATGGCTTCCATTTTGTTGTTCCAACCATAATAGCCCTCATACTATAGGTTAAGGAACCAATGTGAGGATTCTGCCAAATACTAAGTGCATCTATCCCAATTATGCATCCTGGAACAGGAGAAATTAGTACAGGATGGATCTGAGGTCCTACTGGAACCCCTGTAAGTCAGATCTTTGCTAAAGCTCCATTGATCTTCTGACATCTATAGGCCTATACTCTTACTGGAGGGCCATAATGATGTTTTGAATCCCTTGGAATCAGTGTTAGTCCAGAACTGGTGTCTAGTAGTCCCTGAAATGTCTGCTCATTTCCCTTCCCGCAGTGTACGGGTACCCTGGTAAAAGGCTTTAGGTCCCTCTGGGGAAGGATGGAAGGAAGAGTGGCTGAAAATTTTGGGGGGCGAGTACTAGGGATTAAATTCATGACCTTGTGCCTGCCATGCAGGTGCTGTGCCACTGAGTTAAATTTTTTTGACTATATAAATTTAGTAAAAATTGTGTAGGCTTCTTGTCTATTTCACTCTTGGAAATACAGTGGGTAATCCACCAACACCACAGGTCTACACGTGTCAGATCATTCTGATCATTGTTCTGCTTCTGTTGTACATTACCCAAGTGGATGCACTTTGCCTCTGGTGATTAAATACTGTCACTTGATCCCTGGCACACTAGGACCCAATCAAATCCATTGCCCTTAAATTTCCCAAATGAGTTACCTTGGTCCCCACTGTAAGGTCTGGCACACAGAGAAGAACCATGACAGGGCTCTTTAGGGCGACCAGTGCTCCCCCTGCAAATCTGTTTCTCAAGGTGTTAGGGAAGGGTACGTTTTCTGGATCATTCTAGTGTGGCAGATTACGTTTAACATACACATCCAAGCTAGCATTTCCGTTTCCCTAAGCTTCTGAATTCCTCATCAACAGTAAGCCATGGAATATCAGGCTCGTTTACAGTGGGCCATCTCCTGATCCATACTTCTGCCAGCCAGTCAAATAAACTATTAACACTTTTTTTTTTAACTCCACAAGCTGCAACATTAATTTCAGAATCTGTGCTTAGTTTGCCCATATTGACAAACTCAGCCCGATTCAGCTGTATGTTTTTGCCACCATTTCCCCACACCCATAAAATCCATTCCCATGCTTGTTCATCAGGCCTCTGCTTATAAGAATTAGAAAACTCAAGAAACTCTTTGGGAGAAGAGAAGACCTCCTCATAGGTCATACTATGTGACTCACTCTTAGGAACGCTCTGCAATTGGAGCCTGGTTATAGGCCTAGAGGAAAAAGTGAGTGCTGAGAATGGGTCCTGGAGAGCGTTGCCATTATACTTGGTCAACACAGAATTAGTTTCCTCAGGTGTATTAGAAGAAGCCAGCACCACAGGGGGTGGAGGTGGGGATGCCTCCACCTCTGCAGGTGGGGAAGTCTCTTCCTTCGCAAAATAATCTCATTAGAGTCTTGGCGTTCAGCATCCTCAGCCTTACCAGGATCCTCCCAGACATCCCAGCCCAGGTTAAAGGATCCTACCGTTTTTCAATCAGTGCCTTCCCCTTTACTTTCCCTTCTAGGCTGAGCATTAAACTGATGCCTGTCAAATTATGAGGGCCTGTGTTTGGGTTTCTCCAACCTCAGCTCTGTGGCTAAAGAAGAAGAGATTCTCTTTCAGGACACACTTAGAAACTTTTAAATTCAGGAGCTAGAAATTTGAATCTTTGAGCTCCACATTTTCCTTTATTAATTTGTCCTCATAATTAAAAGAGACTAGATTTCATGTGGATGTTTTGAGTTCATTGTTTTCCTTCACTAGTTTGTCCAGAGATGCGAAGAGCAACCAGCCAGCATTGTTATATTTCCCACTCTGCCAAAAAATATTCAAATGTATCGGGCATGGAATCACTAAATTCCTTACATCTCACAAGTGGTAAATTAGGATAATCAAACGGATCTACATTGTGTGTTACTTTGAACAGTTCACACCAAGGTCTATCAGTCTTGCAGTCCCCAGAGTATCAGAAGGAGAGACCATGGCATATTTAGGTCTCATTAATTTAGAAAGCCAACTTGAGGAACCACTAAACCTGTGAAAGAATATCATCTTTACAATTTTGTTTCTCTAGAACTACTCCCGGTACAAATATCTGTATCAGTCAGTGCTTATAAGATGTAATGGTTGATTGATTGTGTCAACTTGAGAAGTTTATAAGCTTAGCTAAGTCAGTTTAGCAATTCTACACCGTAGGGTGTAGAGGACCTGCCCTAGGGTGGCTAGTCACCTGGATGGTATAAAGGGGAAATGAGGAAGGATGGGTTTGCTTCTGCTCTGTGGAGGATCTCCAGTCTTTGCCTTCACTTAGATGTCATCTCCTGTCTTCTAGCGCAGACCCTTCAGCTTCCACTTCAGATTCTCCAGCTTTCCACCATAGACTCTTCAGCCTTTCATTGTAGACCCATTGGACTTCTGATATGGACTTGCACTGGACACTGTAGTGACCTCCAGACCTTGGGCTGAAACCTTTGGTCTCCAGCGTGCAGATACCTTCTGCACGCTTTCTCATCTAACTCTGTAACTGACCATCATAAGACAGTCTGGTTTTATTTTTTTTTTTTTAATGGCACCGGGGATCGAACTCACAACCTCATGCCTGCCAGGTAGGCACTTAAGCCACTGAGCCAAACTCCCAGCCCTAGTTTTTTGAGACAGTGTCGCACTATGTAATTCAGGCTGGCCTTGCACTCACGTTGTAGCCCAAGTCTGTCTTGTAATTTTTATGCATTTGTATATCTTGTGTTATATGTATTTCTCCAGTAAACCACTGACTGACACACAAGAGAAACAGATTTAATGATTTCTAGGCTGTGAGCCTTGTGAGGGTGAGGTCTGCATCTCATTCATCTCTGTATTCCCATCCTCTACAGTTGTGCCGAGAAAAGAATTGCTAACCGGGTAACAGACTGACTAAATGACTAGATGATTAACAATACCTTGCACACAAAGCGAGATGCGATATTCTCTGCACTCAAAGTGCAGCCTTTTCCCTGCAGCTGCACAACCTACACAGCCTTCCCTGAGCTGGCCCTTGTCCACCTTCTCCAGATTGGTCATCCTTTGGATCATCTAGTACAACATGTTCATTCGTGAATCAGGGCCTTTCCACCTGTTGTGTCCTCTCCCTGGAATATTCTGGTTCCAGCTCTTTGCCATAATGGTTCCCTTTCCTCTTCTAGTCCCAGCTCAAATACCGTCTCCTCAGAGTGGCCTCCTGCCTACCCTACCTAAAGGAGCTCCCTGTGGCCCTCCTTATCTTAGTGTCTGTTTCATCCAATTCAGAGCACTTTTCATGGGGTTTGCTAACTCACTTATTTGCTATTGTTTTAATCTCCCTCTTCCATGAAGTTTGAGAGAGGCTTAGATACAGACTGTAGCTGGCTTCTTCATAGCACTACTGCTGAATAGTGCTGATTCTGCAGCACGTCCTCCACTCATATCTGTTGAATGAATGAGAAAAAAGGTATACCCAGAATGAGGAGTGCATTCAGTCACTTCTTGTCCTCAGCCAAGCCATAGGCCTTGACCCTCTTTCTCCACCCATAGCCTGCATCTGTCAGGTAGATATCTGTAGAGCAGGCCATCAGATGACACTGCATCTAGAACATTCAACTCTTTTTATTTTTTACTTTTATTTTTTGGTCTTTTTCAGACAGGGTCTCTATATGCAGTGCAGACTGGCCTTGAGCTCACTTTGCAGCCCAGGCTAGTCTCTAACTTACAATAATCTTCCTGCCTTAGCTTTCCAAGTGCTGGGATTACAGGTATGTGTCACCACACCTGGCTCGAGAACACTCGACTCTTGAGGCACACATCCATTTGAAACCCCATGGATTCATCCTTAGGTGAGAAGAGAGTGCTGACACTGGAGCAGGGAAGACCTGGGGCCCTTGCTCACCTAACTCTGGCTCCATGCTAAGTTCAGCCCCTTGCAGCTGAGAAACCTGCTTCAAGAGCTAGACTGGGTGTTGCTCCTCTTCTGCCTATAAAGAAAGGGCACAGGTGGCCACACCAAGGCTGTCAGGACAGACAGAGACTTCAAAGGCTTCATCCTTAACTGCTGGTTGCCAGGCAGCTGGGAGGCCAAGGAGCTGGAGACAGGGTGGGGCTCAGCAGGAAGCAGGTGGTGCCACACATGCTGGGGTCCCAGCCCAGCTGGCACAATGCAGGCTCTAAAAAACATCTCCTAAGCACCCATTCTTTTTTTTTTTTAAATGCCCATCCTTTGGAGTAACATTTCTCATTCAGTAATGCACCCTTCAGATAAGAACACAAGTATGGCTAGATCCACTCAAGAATCCACTTTTTAGCAGATGCTGGTCCTGATCTAGGTCTGAGATATTTTCATGAATACACAGATGTGATTCCTTGGTTTTCCTCGGATGCTGTAGAGCTAAGATTTTTGTGGTGGTGCGTGCTTGTAACCTCAGCACTCAGGAGGCTGAGCGGTTGCCACAAGTTTGAGGCCAGCCTAGGCTATGCAGTGAGTTCAAGGTCAGCTGAGCTACATAGTGAGACCCTGTCCAGAAAGAAAGAAAGAAGAAAGAAAGAAAGAAAAAGAAAAACTCCAGAGCTTAGTAGGGAAGAGTGAGATTATACTTTCCCACTTTGGGAAATCTTTAGTTAAAATAATGTTAAGTGCTTCAAGTAAGCAGCTCATGGTATGCATGGGATGAGGGTCAAAAATCTTAGTAATTTTTTGACTAAGGGAAAATAGGTAGTGGCCCAAATAAGCATCCTTGGGGAGTGGAGAGGAGCCATTGAGAGAGCCAGGCCTTGGTTTCCATGTACCTGTTCAAAAGAACAAGGCAGCTTCTGAGAATCTGTAGTGAAAGACATGCTCAAAATAGCGTTAAATTTGTTTAAAAGGTGTGCAGCATGCTTATGTGTGTTATTAATATTTGCATCGGAAAAGACTGGAAAAATATGTCCCCATATTGTTAACAGCTGTTATTTTGGGGGAGGGCAATACCTGTGACTTTTATTTTTTAAACGTTCCAATAATGTTTGAGTTGTTAAAAATAGACATGTACTACACCTTGGTAAAAGAAAAAATAAAGGTTTGGGGAAAGCAGATGCTGATTTTTTTTTCCCCTGGTACTGGGAATCGAACCCAGGGTTTTGTACATGTGATACAGAGAGTGCCACTGCCGAGGTACATCCCCTCCCTTTTCACTTCTTGTCATATTGCCCAGGCTGGCCTCAACTTATGCCCAAACACGGACTTGAAACCCTGAACCATCAAATTAAAAGCCCAACGCTCTACCAACAAATCTACCCAAGTTCAAAATAAATGGGCAGGAGATATAGCTTAAAGCTTCTTGGGTTTTTTGTTTGTTTGTTTGTTTTTGGTTATGTTTTGTTATTTGAGACAGAGTCTCACTGTGGAATTCAGGCTGGCCCTGACCTTGCTATGTAGCGCAGGCTGACCTCAGACTCACAGCAATCCTTCTGCCTCAGCCTCCCAAGTCCTGGGATTACAGGTCTGGGCCACCATGCTCAGCAAGGACAAGTTTCTTTCCACCAGGAACTAGAATTTCAAAAGATGAAGAACCACAGTAAGCAGGGATGGAGGGGTTCCTAGGTGTGGCACAGTATAAGCTTCAGTGTTGGGGAGAGCAGAGGCTAATTCTGCTGGTGACCCAGGTAAATCAACTGGTCTCAGTTTCCTTGTGTGCAGAAAGGGTATAATGCCTTCTTCTTCACCGGGCTGTTTGCAGACTGACTGAAATGCTACATCTTGGAAAGCTACTACTTGGTGGTTCTAAACACACAGAATGCTTTTGCCAGACCTGGAAGCATCATATGGAATTGTTGGAAGAGGAGAAATAATTTTTCTCTTGGCTCTTTGTGCAGAGAAGTGAAGTTTGCTTATATCATCTACCTAAGAAAATCCAGTAACATATCTGCTTGTCGAGAAACAGCAGCGACTACAGCTTGCTTCCCTCGGCAGCCTCCTCTGGCACGGAGAAGGTATCTGCATTTGCTGACTGAATAAGTGAATGGTCTACTTCAGCCCAGAGTGTGACTTATGGCTGTCACCAGGTGTGACACTCAGCTGAATAATTCACTGAATGAATCCACATCTTGTTCCCCAAGTAGATGTGGCAGGACTGACTGTGAAATTCTGGCAGGCACACATTCACGCCAGTGCTTTGTGCTAAGGGAAAAGGAAGGGAGGCCAGCTCAAGCTGTGGACCAGTGAATTTGGTAGAGATGGCATCCAGGGCTCTGGCTTGAGGAAAAGCAAAAGTAATCTTCGCCTTTGGGGTTCAGAGAGGAGACCATCATGTGGGCATAGCTGGCCATGATGCTTGGGTCCTTTCTGAGACATACGGGGGTTTGGGTTATGGAACACTGGGCCCTCTGGACAAGGGCAATGAAAAGTAAGAGATCTGGGACACCTGCGAACTGTCCTGAGACCCCATGCTCAGTGCCCTCTGTGGTGTGAAAAGCTTCATCTTGATTCCAGCTGGTATCAGTTTGTGGGGAAAGAGCAGAGCAGCATTCACTGAGGTCTGGCCATCCATGAGACAGGAAATGACGTGGTCAGTTTGTCTAGATCAGAAGCCCAGTCAATCCACACAACTTGGGGTCACCTCCACAGCAAGATTTCAACCAACAGTTGTCAGCATGTGCTGCTAAAATTGCTGAGTTATATGGAGGCTGGGAGCTGCCTGGATCTAGATCTCAGGATCTATCACAAGGGTTCTGGTTCCACTGGTGAGCTCCAAAGCAGAGTAAAAGAATTCTGGTGAGAAATGCAAATTAAGAAGGCATTTTGGTGGGTTTACAATATACCAGGCACTATTTTAAGTCTTTTACCTGCACCTATTCAGAATTCCCCACTATGCATACTGGTAGGATTTCCCTTTACAGGTGAGGAAACTGAGTCCCACTGGGGTTAACTTGCCCAAGGTCACACGACTAGTAACCAGGGCCATCAGACAATATGAGGATGACAATCACAGCCCTCTTCAACTAATGCTTGCAAGTCTGACTTTGTGCAAAATCCTGAAACCATCTCCCAGATCTCCTGGGTAACAGAATCCTGTTTCACAGGTGAGGGCAGCAGCCCAGAGGTTAGCAGTGTGAGGACCAGGTGAAAATAAATGGTTACCAGGCTGCCACACCACATTCGTCAGGCCCCTGCTTGTGCCGGCAGCACATACGGTGGGCATGCCCACCTGCCTGCCTGCCCGGGAGAGGCCTGAGCCGAGAGGGCTCACACAACCGGAAGGCGACAGTACGGGACAGGAGAACCGGTCCTGTTAGGCCTCAGAATCCAAATGTTGAGGTTTTCCTACCAAGCTGATTCTTAGCCAGCAGTTTGAAAGCTGAGCAAAGCAGGCACCTGGGGACTGAGATCCCCCCAGACACATGGAGTCCAGATGGGTGAGGGCAAGTCAGTTCCTGGACCCCAGCTGCCAGAGGGGTGGTACTCCCACTGCCCCACCCTGGTTAGGACAGGCCCAGGCTCCTGGCAGTTGAGGATGTAGAGGTGGGCTGGGAAAGTGCCCCCAGTGACTGGCTGGCCCCTCTTCACTGCATGTGGGGTGGCAGCTGAGGCTGATGGAAGGGGTCCCCGGTCCTCAGCCACTCGAGAGAAGCAGGCATCACTTTGTCTTCCCACCATGCACCTCTCCTCTTCTCCCTCCAATTCTCCCGTGAAGCCACAGGAGTTAATCCAAAACGCAAATTACACTCTCTCACTGGGCGGTTAGTGGCCTTTAAGAGCTCCTCATCCCTATAGGAGAAGAGGTAGGATCTGAAATTACAGTGAATGCCTAAATTTTTAAAAACGTACTACAGGCCGGATGTGGTGGCACATGCCTGTAATCCCAGCATTTGGAAGACTGAGACAGGAGGATTGCTGTGCGTTCAAGGCCAACCTGGCTACTTAGTAAGTTCAGGACCAGCCTGAATGGCACAGGGAGATCCTGCCTCAAAAAAACAAAAACAACCAAAAAAATGTATTACAAGTAAAAGACACATTGTTATTAACCCCCTTTGAAATACTCTGTTCCCCCTCACTTCAAACACACTTTTCCCGTCATTCTTGCTACTTTCTTTCTTTCTTTTCTTTTCTTTTTTCTTTTTTCTTTTTTTTTCTTTTTTTTTTTTGTGGCACCAGGAATCAAACTCAGTGACACTTAAGACACTGAGCCAAAATCCCAGCCCTAGTTTTTTGAGGCAGGGTCGCACTATGTAGCTCAGGTGGGCCTTGCGCTCACACTGTAGCCCAAGCCCCTCGAACTCACAACGCTCCACCTACCTCAGCCTCCCAAGTGCTGGGATTAAAGGCGTGCGCCACCACGCCTGTCAACTCTTGCTACTTTCTGAAGCAGTCCTAGAAGCCCTCTTTCCTTGAGCATCTTTAGCTGCATTGTCATCTGTGGTTGTCTAATGTTCTGAATTGATGCCAAGCATTTACCTTTCATGGTCATTTTGACTTGGGAAAGGAGCCAGAAGTCACATGGCACCAGATCCTTGGAACACAGCACATGAAGACACATTGCAACATTTTTAATTGACGGAAATCACCATAAATGTTTTGAATCAATTCAGGACATCAAGACAACCATGAAGGGGCTGGGGATATAGCTCCGTGGCACAGTGCCTGCCTGACAACATGAAGTCCTGAGTTCGATTTCTGATAAACAGCCCCCCCCAAAAGACAACCATGAAAAGACACTTACAAAAGAGGATGTCCAGAACTGCTTCAGAAAGTGGTAAGAATGATTTGATAAGTGTGTTTAAAGTTAGGGGAGTATTTTCAGGGGGATTTATGGTAATAAGTCTTTTACTGTAATAATTTTTAATTTTAAGCTTAAATATTCACTATATATCTTGATTACATCTCATAAGGTGCTGGCTACTAGCCTGGCATTTAAGATCTTGGTTCTTGCCTTCCTTCCTAACCTTGTCTCCTACCATATCTTCTTCTCTGTCTCCGTCTCTGTCTCTGTCTCTGTCTCTGTCTCTGTCTCTGTCTCTCTCTTGTGGACTTTTGCAACCACTTTGAACAGTTTCCTCAATATTTCATGCTCTCTTACAGTTCCAAGTCTTTCCACCTGCTGTTCCCTTTGCCTAGACTTTTCTGTCCCCCTTCTTTGCCCAGCTAACCCCCACTGGACCTTCATATTGACCTTCACAACCCAGTCTGGCAACACCTCCTGGCCAAGACTGGGTTAGGTGCCTGACTAGGTTCGCAGTCCCCACCCCTTCACCGCCTGTATCAGGCTGGACTGGAATAGTCTTGCTGTGTGTCTTCCTTGTTAGACTCTGAGCTGCTTCTCTCAGGCTGGCTGGCCTAAGCCTGCCTCACCTCTGGCACCCCTGAGCCCACGCAGGCCTTGCAGAGGGCAAGTTACTCCTAGTTAGTGGTTGGTGAGTGACTGAAGAGGGAAGCCCAGACATTCTCAGTACTCTTCTCTGATTTTTCCTTCAAGATCATTCAATCAGCAGCAAGAGGGTTAACACATGAAGATGCTCCAACATGTTAGCAGCGTGAGGACCAGGTGAAAACAAATGGTTACCAGGCTGCCACACCACATCCGCCAGGCCCCTGCATGTGCCAGCAGCACATATGGTGAGCATGCCCACCTGCCTGCATGCCTGCCCGGGAGAGGACTGTGGGGCTCAAAGGCTCTGTGTGCATGCGTGCATGTGCATGTGCGTGTGTGTGTGTGTGTGTGTGTGTGTCATACAGGGTGGAGGAGGAGAAGAGAAAGAAGGCAAGAGAGTTAAATGACCAAGGAAAGAAGGAAGGAGACAGAAAGTGAGAAAGAATGAAAGAGAAGTAAGACAGAGAGAGATGGAGAAGAGAGGACAGGGCAGGAGAGAAGAGGATGTACTCGCTACCCAGAGAAGAAATGAAAGCAAGGCTGGACCCCCAGCACAGCTATGAGCCCAGGAAGCCCTGCGGAGCTACAAATTCAGCCCAATGAGGCATTTTCAGGCAACGAGGAATCCAATGGAGAGAGTATAAGGAACGAGAGAAAATTAGAGTGTGAGGCTCAGTCAGGAAAGGCCTCTCAGGGCAACCTGATGGCATTTTGGGGTGATTGTACCCGGAACTACCCTTAGATGCCCTCTCTTCGGTGGCCCCTTGTGCTTTGCACTACCTGGAAATTCCCTATGCCTCCTCTGGTGGCTGGGACTGGCTAGGCTGACCTTGTGGGGCACCCGAAGCTCAGGTGTGATCTCCATAGACGCTTGGAGCCATTCCTCCCCTTACCCTAAGGAGCTTCAGGACTTGTGCCCTTGTGGGCTGGGTGGACTCCAGTTCTAGAAAGGCAGCCTGGGTACAGATCCTTCCACTGGCCAGGTGGAATTCCCTTTACAGAATTTTGTAAGGTTGGGCCAGCAGAACAATTTGAGTGGCCCAGACTATTTATGTAAGAAGGGAATCTGCAAAACATATTTGCCCGGTGCCCTGCATAACCTCGGAGAAACCCTGACTGCGCCAAAATTAACCAGTTTGGAGCGAGGAAGGGGTGGCTCCTTGTGGAAGGACAGCCTCGGCCTCTCCGTGGACAGCTGGGCTGCAGGTGCAGGGCGAGGCTGCCAGCCCAGCCGGTGCCTCCTTTCTCACCTCGCCCCCACCCTGGGTTCTGAGAGGGAACCGGGCCTTGGCTCTGATCAGCCAAGCGGCACAGGAGGAAATCTGACGGAACATCACTATGTTTTGTAGCTGGGAAAAAAAGAGGAGCTGGGGCCTCAGGAAACTGACAAGGAAGGTAGCTCTTACTGGGATCTAAACATGGGAGGTAAAACACTGAAGATTCTTGAAGAAAACACAACCCTTGGGTAAGCAGATTTCCTAAGCAGGATGCAAAAACTTTTAACCATAAGCAAACAGATTGATACATTCAACTTCCTTAAAATTAACAACTGCTGGGCATAGTAGTGCAGGTTTATAAACCCAGCACTCTTGAGTTGAGGGAGGATGATTACCATGAGTTTGAGGCCAGCCTGGGTTACATAGTGAGTTCAAGTCCAGTCTAAACTATATGGTGAGAACCTATCTAAAAAAAAAAAAATTAGGAGCTTCTGCTCATCAGAAGTCAACATGAAGGAAGTAAAAGTTAAGCCACAAAATGAGGAAGTCATTGGAATATATTTATTCAACAAAACACTCACATTCAGTATATAAAAGAACTGTAGAAACTCATGAAAAGAAGACAGGCAACCCAAGCCAGGCATGGTGTCTCACACCTGTAATTCCAGCACTGAGGAGGCTGAGACAGGAGGATTCAGGGGTTTTGAGGCCAGCCTGGGCTACATAGTGAGTTTGAGACCAGCGTGACCTGCATGGAAATATCCTGTATCAAAAACAAACAAACAAAGACAGGCAATCCAATTGAAAACTGACCCAAAACCTTAACCCATCATTTGACAAAAAGCAAAATCCAAATGACCAGTACAATTATGAAAAGGTACACAGTACCATTAGAACTCGGGCAAGTGGAAATCGTACCCACAGTGAGATATAACCTCATGCTCCCCTGAATTGGTAAGATTTAAAAATCTGGCAATACCAAGTCTTGGTATGGATGTGGAGAATTCACCAGTTGCATTTTGCTGGTGGAGGGTAAATTAATGCAATCATTTTAGGAAATCATTTGGCATTATCTTTAAAAAAGTCATCAGGGCTGGGGATTTAGTTCAGTGGCACAGCGCCTGCCTGTCAAGCGTGAGGTCCTAAGTTCAATTCCCAGTAAACCTCACTGCCCCCCAAAATAACGCTAAAAACTGGTCAGAAGCACACCTGGTCTAGCCATTCCATTCCTAAGCATTCACCCAAAGGAAATGTGGGTACAAGAGCACCAAAAGATACATACAAGAATGTCCCTAGATTCATGGAGATAGAAAGGAGGACAGTGGTCACCAGGGGCTGGTAGCAGGTTACAATACAGTGTTACTATTTATTAAGTATAATGTTTCAATTTAGGATGAAGATAAAGTCTAAAGATGGATAATGAAGGGTGGCAGGCTAATATGAATGTACATAATGCAACTGAACTGTACGCTTGGAAACAGTTAAGAAGGATGAGCTTGGAGGACACTGTGTCAAGTGAAATAAGCCAAGCACAGAAAGACAAACCCTGCCTGTTCTCATTCGTCTGTGGAAGCTGATAGAGGTGATTTTGTAGAAGTAGCTGGGAAGGGCAGGAGGGAAAAGATGGATAACAGATACCAAAAGGTGGTTAGACAGGAAGAATAAGGTCTTGTGTTTTATAGCAGAGTAGGATGATTTTAGTTAACAACAATTTACTGAATATTTCAAAATAGCTAGAAGATTTGAGTGTTCCCAATGCAAAGACATATCGAATGTTCGAGGTGATGAAAATGCTAATTACCCCGATTTGATCATTACACATTGTCTATGTGTGCAAAAATACCACACAGTACTCCATCAACATGTACAACTGTCTACTACATTTCATTTAAAAATGGTTAAATGGTACACCTTATGTATATTTTACTATAGTAAAAGAAAGAAAAAAGATATTTGCAGCAACTTTTTTCATATTTGCCCTACTGGAAATAATCCAAATATCCACTATGATTAGAAAGGATAAATAAATTGTGTTAAATTCATATAATGAGCTATATCATAAGGAAGAGGTATGAGTTGCCACTGCAAGCAACAATATGAAAAAGTCTTACAAATCTGATGTTGAGTGAAAGAAGCCAGACAGAATGCTTCCATTTATGTAGTGTTCAGAAATAAGCAAAATGAATTAATGGTGCTAGAGGTCAGAAAAGTGGTTGCCTTGGGGGAAAAGGCAAGAACGGTAAGGGGGGGTTCTGGTGCGCTTGTAATATTTGATTATGTTGATGTGGGTGATGGTCACACAAATGTGTTCACACTGAAGAAAGTCATTGGTCTTGTTATTTCTGATTTGTTCATTTGGTATCTGTATGTTTACACTTCAGTGAAAACTAGTTGAAAAAGAAACAGAATCTGATTTTAAAATGAACAAAAGTCTTGAGTAAACATTTCTCCAAAGATAGACAAATGGCCAACGAGCACAAGAAAATAAGCTCAACGTCACCTGTCTATAGGGTAAGGCAAGCCCAAACCACAGTGAGATACCTCAAACCCATTAGGCTGGTAACTATCAAAAGTGAGAATGAGGAGAAATTAGAGCCCTTGTGTCCTAATAATAAGAGTATAAAATGGTACCAGGGCTATGGAAAATAGTATGGTATTCCTTAAAACATGAATAACAAGAGGTGTGGCAGAAAAACAAGGTGAATGTTTAAATTTTTAAAAAGTATTAAAGTAAAAGACACATTATCATTAATCCTTTTCAAAATATTCCCCATCACTTTGAACACACATTCCATCATTCTTGGCACTTTCTGAAGCCGTTCTGGAAGTCTTCTTTCACAAGTGTCTTTATTTGTGCTGTTGTAGCTACCTCAAAGATCCAAAACATTTGCCTTCATGGTCATTTTGACTTCAGGGGAGAGCCAGAAGCCACACAGTGCCAGATCTGGTAAATAAGGTAGATGAGGACACACTGTAATGTTTTTATAAGACATGATGTGAATAGAGAAAGGGCCTGAGAAATGGGCAAATTATTTTATCCTCCATCATGATAATACTCTGTGTCATGCATCACTTCTGGTACTGGAATTTCTGTGAATTCACAAAAAAAGGTAAATATTAATATGAGTTGATGTATTTGAGATTTATAGAGTACTCAAATTCATATACGCAGAAAGTAGAATTGTAGTTACTAGGGACTAGAGGAAAAATTATTGTTTAATGAGTATAGGGTTTCAGTGTTGAAATATGAAAAAAGTTGTGGAGATTGGTCACAGAATAATATGAATGTATTTAATGCCACTGAACTGTATACTTAAAAATGATTGTAGGGGGCGGGTATGGTAGTGCATGCCTGTAATCCCAGCACTCGAGAGGCTGAGGCAGGAGGATTGCTGTGAGTTAGAGGTCAGTCTGGGCTATATAATGAGACCCTGTCTCAAAAAAAAAAAAATTAGGGACCAGGGGTGTAGCTTATTGGTAGAGTACTTGCCTAGCTATTCTCAAGGCTCTGGATTCAATCCCCAGCATGGAAGAGAAAAAGAAAAAGTTTAACACAAAGACCTCTTACATACAAAGTGCTTAGAAGGTAACTCAGGGCTAGACATGCTTAGAAATTCAGAATTTTTTAGAGTTTCTAAAATATATATTGCTCCTATACCATATTTTATGGTATGGATGGGGCAATAGAAGAGGAAGTTTTGTGAGGAGATAATTCAACTGGCTTGTCAACTTGAGTACAGACGAATGGTGTAAATAAGGCCCACAAGAAGAATTTTGGTTGGCTACTGCTGCCTAAGCAGAACATGAAGGAATGAAAATGAAAAGAAGGAAAGAAGGAGAAAAAGGAAAAAGGGCAAGGGGTGTTGTTCTATGGTACAGCACATGCCTAGCGTGTGCGAGGGCCTGGTTTAAATTCCCAGCACTACACACACACACACACACACACACACACACATGCAGACACACACATGCGTACGCATGCATGCACAGAGAAGGGATAAAAATCAGCTGGGATCTAATTGTGTTTTGAAATTTTGGTTTTATTTTTTTCTTTAAAATAAAATTATTTTTTAAAATGAGCTGGTTTGTGGAACTGCAATAGATCAGTATAGTTGGTGGGGTGAGTAAAGAGGCTGGGAGGTTTGGCAGAAACCAAATCACTGAGGCCTTGCACAGATAGCTGACTTCCCAGTCTGCCCTGCAGGCAATGTGAAGCCCCCAGGGTTAGCAGGGAAGGGCCGGGTCCAATGTGTGTTGTAGGGAGACCCAGGTGGGCGAGATACATCTCCAGTGCCTGTGTAAACCCAGAATCGCTCTGCCTACAGCCTCCCCCAATCCACCCAGACCACGCATGGAAATGAGGCTGCTTTGGCATGGTTTGCCTGGCACAACTAAACTTCTAGAAAAACGTTATCTGTAAGAATCGATCATGTTGTGGCAGGAAACCAACAAGGAAGCAGACAAGTGTGGCTTTGAGGAGTCGGTAAACAAGTCTTGTGGGCAACCCCCAACCACGATTTCCACTGCTGTCCCACGGCTTCTGTGGCATCGTGGCTGAGCTGGCCCATGAGACAGGCATGGGTGCAGAAGGGCTCGAGGCCCAGCTGCTCCTGCTCTCTGATCCGCAATGGCTGTCACACACACTCAACAACACCCATGTGCAGCCCAAACAGACACTGTTCACTTCTCAAGTTGGTTTCAAATTTTGCTCTTTTTATTCCTGTTTTTCATTTAGATTTTTGGCTGGTTCAAGTTCGGCAGGCAACTGAGATTGAAGGGAGAGAACACAGCCTGTAAAAGAGCAGAGGGTGTGTGTGTGTGTGTGTGTGTGTGTGTGGTTAGTTTCAGAGAGGCCCTGCAAAGGCACATCTATGAATTGAGTCCATCAGCCAGGTCCTGGTTTATGGCACTTCACTGTCTCCATCCAAGCCTGGCTCCCCCAAGTTTCTGGTCTCCTACCCTTCATTCATAACCCTGACCCTACCCCCAAGGCATCTACTCTTATGTGTCTAATATGCGGACTTTCGATCCATATTCTATATCATTATTCACATATATGTAAATATAGCACATTGCATTGATTTGACTATGCTTGTTAAAATTTGTAGAAGTGATATGTTCCACATCTAATTCTTGCTTTTTTCTTTTGGCAGAGAAGTAAGTAATTCCCTTTGATGGGTATAATATTTCATCTCATGTATTTCCCATATTTTATCCACTTCCCTACCAGTGGATACACAGTACAGGTTTGCTTCCAATTCTTTGTCATTTTAAACAATGCTGTGATGAACATCTTTGTTCCTGGCTGGAAGAAAGGTTGCACAATGAATGGAATCTGGATAAACTTCAGCTTCAAACACTGGATCACTGTGGGATCTTAAGCCTCCAACATCTGTTAAAAATGTGGTGGGGGGATGAGGAGTAATAACAACGCTACATTATCCATAGGGGGCTCTCACACTAGATTGTGGACCTAGTGAGAGAAGCCCCTTATCTGTCTTCTCCACAGCTCCACCCTCAGCCTGGCACAGAGTACATTCTCAATAAATACGCCTGAGACTAAATGAGCGCCACAGGAACACCCAAGATACTGCATAGGAAAGAGCCATGGAAACTGGAAATATGCATGTACAAATGAGTTATTATTATTCATCATTATAAATAAAATTAATGATTTATGACTCCAATACAGTGAGCTAGATTTCAATGCAATCACACCAAGGTTTTATATTCTGCAAGTGCCCCCAGCTCATCTTCCTTGCGCTCTGCCTACCTGCCTCGCTGCGTACCAGGAAACACTTTTGGAAGATTAATCAAGTGGGCTGACTTGGGGTTGGGAAATACAGGACTGTCCTGCCAGGCTCAGGTGGGGCAGCCTAATCGTCCGCTTTGAGGTGGGTATCCAGGGGTCACTCACCGTCCAAAAGCTTCCCTTGGGTCACTTTGGCCTATAAAACTCTAGTAATGCCGTGCACCCAGCTTACTAAGGTGTTGTGAAGATTAATTATGGCTTGTAAAAGGCTTTGAAGATGAAAAGTCCTTGTTATGGAAATAAATGGCTTGAGAAGCACTGCTTTCTTCAAGCCTCCTTGTTCTTCCTGCCTTCTCTCTGCTCTTCTTGGCTTCCAAGAACCCCAGATGAGTTCAGAGGTGAGGGTACCCTCATCACTCTTGGGGAAAAGCAAAGGTTTAGTGCAGACTTCCTCAAACAGCACAGAGACTCCTTGCTGCTAGATTTAAAATTTTAACTCCTGCTCTGTCTCCTAACTAGCTGAGCTAAGCTGGTTCAAAATACATTAAACAGATTCAGCAATGGGGTGGTGAAATGTATTTCCGGTACTGAGCTTTTTGCTGCCAAATTTAATTATTCAAATTGGTTTAAAAAATTGGGTTTCTTTCCTCTCCACCCTCCATGTCTTCACAGATTTAGAAGTAGTTCAACTGGAGGGAATAAGAGCCAAATGGCTTCTAATGGCACAGTGGAGAAAGCAAGGGTGTTGGTGTCAGATGGATGAGAGAGTTCAGATGCCAGCTCAAACTCCCGCCAGTTCTGGGCAAGTTATATAACTGCTTTGGGCCTCAATTTCTCAGTCCGTCAACTGGGGATAATATTAATCCCATCAGGACTAATTGAATAGATGCAGAAAATGCACATTAAAAAGTCCTCAACCAAGGCTAACCACTAACACTAACACAATCAGGGCTGGGGGAAAGGAGGTAGCACAGTTGATAGTGTTTGCCTAATATGTGAGGTCTTGAGTTCAATCCCCAACACTGCAAAAATAACAGGACACCTCCACTGAGATGGGGTATCATCTCATCTGACAAATAAGGAACCCAAGCTCAGATAGTGATGTATCTTGCCATCGTACTTCAGAGGGTGGGGGTGACATGTCAGGATTTGAACCTGGATCTGCCTGACTCCATCCCTGACTACCTACATATCCCTCACCTCTGTATAAAAGCTGTTTCAGTTTTTATCTTTTGGTTCTGGGGACGTAAGCCAGGGCCTCCTGCATGCTAAGCATGCGCTCTTCCACTAAACTACACCCTCAGCCTAGAAGCTTGTTTTCTAAAACTGGAACTGCAATAAATCCCAACACACACACCCGCAGAAAGAGGGAGCCCAGCAGAGTGTTGGAGCCAGAGACCAGCAGCTCCTGAGCCACGGACTTGTCTTCTCCTGTGTTCTGCACCACAATGGCAATCTGTGTGTTCACTCCGCACTTCTGCTGAGGTTAACGCTTGCCTGCCCAGTGGGCAGTGCTGGCTAGAAGCAAATTTTCTCACAGAACACGATGGGGCCAAAAGTATCTGGAGGGTTTCTGGGGCTCTTGACCTCTGGGAAGCCCTGCTAGGGCTGGATGCTCTCCTGGGGTCTAGGCTCAGAAGCCTCACCTTCACTTGGATCAAGCTCAGCCCGAGTAGGTCCCTCCTGGAAGCCAGGGCCTCTGTCATTCATTCACACCTTCCCAGACTTTCTTTTAAAGAACATTTACACAATTTCCACTATGTTCCTAGACACAAGTTAATCCCTATTTGATGTTTACCACCCATCAGACACTGAACTTTCTAGGCATCATCTCATTTAAACCTTACAACAATGCTTTGATGTAAATATTAATACCATCCCCATTATAGTTAAAGGAAAAAGACTCAAGGTGCAAATCACTGCCAGAATACATAATGGAACCCAGATTTTTCTGACTCAATAGTCTGTGCTCTCAATCATAACAACCTACTGCCTCCTTGAGGGCATGTACAGCATCACATTGACTTTTTATCTCCAGCCCCAACACAGTATGCAGTATGTGCTCAATAAATGTTTGCTATTGGTTATATAAGCAAGCGCTAGATAATTGCTAACACATGGACAGCGTTCCTTAGAGTTTGCAAAATGCTTTTTATTATGCCTGCCTTTTGAGTTAGGCATAGGTGGTAGGTTTTATGTTCCCACTTCACAGATGAAATTTGCAAAGATAGATAACCCATCTGGGGCCATGGAAAGATGTAGAGCTTAGATAAGACTCTAAAGCTCATAGGGAAGGCACTACACTTGCTGGAGCTGCAGGGCAGAGTAGTGTCCATCTGATTGGAAAACTTCAGATATTACAAAGCATGAGTGCTTATGCTGAGATCATATGCCCAGCACATGTTTTCTGAAAACACTCAGATCACTTACACGGTTGGTGTGAGGTTTCAGATATTAAAATTATGAAAAAGCAAAGCAAGATGTGAGAGGCAGAGATGGAAAGAGAACAAAGTAAGTTCAGTCTTTCCACCACTTCTCTTGAGAACACTTCCCTTCCCCAGAAATCTCTCAAGGGTCCATCTTGAATGGTACAACCCATGGCTGGGAGCCATACTATAAACAGGCAGATTTCAAGATGTGGAGCCAGCTTCAAGTTCAGACTCAGTTAGTTTCCAGCAGAGTGACCTTGGATAGATATCCTAGTCCTCACCGTCTGCATGTGTTGAGTGGAGCTAAACCACAAGTGTGCTAGGATGATGCACATTCTATTTAACACCTCTATTAGAATTGTAGAAAGTAAAAATTATAATAGTTCTTAAGCATAACTGATCTATAGGTTAAAAGAAGCCAACTTTTGCTACAATTATAAGCAACCTATAACTTCAGTGCTTTAACACACATGGTCTACTTCTCCCTCATGTTTCATGCCCATCGTAGGTTAACGGGGACACTTCAGTGCAGTTACGCAAGCAGCCATCATTTCATTTGTGTTCACTGTGTCCAATGAGATAGAGGAATTTGGATGGTCTCTCACTGACAATTAGGTTTTCTGGCCAGGAAGTGATATATGTCACTTTTGCTCGTTGCTTAGAACATGTCATACGATCTGTCCAACCCCCAGGGAACCAATGGGTGCAACTCTACTCTGTGCCTAGAGGGGGAAAGATTCTGAAATATTTGTTGAATGGTATTTACTCCTCTCCCCAAACTGAGCCCTTATCTCATGCCTGCATCTTACCCAGGGTTTTTTGGAGATGTCTCTTAATGCCCTCAACAATCCCCCAAAGCAGGAACTATTATCTTCAGTTTATACTTGAAAAACCTGATGCTGAGAGCTGTGAAGCAACCTGTTCAAAGCTGCACAATGAATAAGTGGCAGGATGAGACTTGATAGCCGGGTAAGAACCTGGGCCTGTTCCCCTGATCTGTGCTCATACAGTTAGGCAGTTGTCACATGAGATGACCAAATACATTGCTGGAAGAAAAACAAGTATTAACTGAGCCCCTCTGATGTATGAGTCTCTTTACTGTCTTAGTTACACATAAGAGTTCATTCTATGTTAATAATAAAGAATCTGAGACTCACAGAGTTTAAATAACTTGCCAGGGGCTGATAGCAGAAGTAGTTCTTGAACTCAAGTCTTTCTGAATCTAAACTCTGCATTTGTTTTACACCTCCCTCCCTTTCCTCGTTATTGTTTATTACAGTGATAAAGATAGTGCTGCAGCGTGGGCGACAGTACAGATAAAGAGTGGCCATCAGGGCTCCTGCAGTGGCAAACGTACAGCACGCGTGTGTTCGCATCATTGAAAGCTCTAAAAGGTTCACCATCATTGACTGTAGCTGTGTTTGGATTTGAGCACCATGGCTTCCTAGCTGTGTAACCTCGGTAAGTATTTTACTTCTCTGTGTCTCAGTTTCTGCATCTGCAATATAAGGCTGACAATGAGCCTACTTTGTGGGGTTGTGAAGAATAAAGGAGGTCATGATTGCAATGAAATTGATAACTCATATTTTCCATGAATTTACTGGGTTTTGATGCTGAGCTGAGCTCACAGCTTTACATGTATCTTTGTTTTTCTTTGTAAAATTTTCTTGCAGATTTATTTTAGGTTTGCAGAAAAGTTGCAAAGGTAGCACAAGGAGTTCCCAGATAACTTCCATCCTGCTTTCATTAAGGTTAGTGTCTGGCATAATAATCCAAGTATATTTGTCAAAAGAAACTAATGTTGGTATAAGACTAGTAACTAAACCACATATTTTATTTTTATTTCATCTGTTTTTTAGAGGGAGTTCGTTGTTGTTGTTGCTGCTGTTGTTGTTTTGAGACAGGGTTTCATCATGTACTTTAGACTGGTCTTGAGTTCACTGTGTAGCCCAGGCTGGTCTTGAACTTGTGGTGATACTCCTGCCTCAGTTTCCTGAGTGCTGAGATTACAGGCATGTGCCATCATGCACAGCTATTTCATCTGTTTTTCTAGTCACATACTCCTTCTGTCTCATGATTCAGTCCAGGTTGCAGCATTACCTTTAGTCATTATGCCTGCTAATTTTTTGTTGTTGGAGTTCAAACCCAAGGCCTTGCACATGTTAGGTGAGCACTCTGTCACCAAGTCATACCCCCTGCCCCTCTGCTGATCTTTATATGCATTCTTTTATCTTCATTACTATCGAGGAAACTGAGGTTACAGTGATTAAGTCACTGGCCAATGTCACATAGCAAGGTGATGGAGTTAGAATTCAACCCCAGTTCTGTCTGACTCAAAGCCCATGACTTTTTACCCGTTCATGAAGAAATTATCAGGAAGAAACCCGAAGTTCTGAATAAGATCAGCAGACAGAGAATAAGAAGCTCAGGTTGAAAAATTCTAAAGCATAGCTAACTGGCTTTACAGCTTCAGAATACTAACTCGGCATGATCTACTCAAACCACAGCCCAAGTCCAGGCAGTCTGTTCAGTGAGAAGAGACTTGGGCTGGCAAGAGTGCACCTGGGGAGTCGTGGGAAGGAATTAAGCTAAGCTCTGACTTAGACAGCGGCGGGAAGGCGTCTCCAAAGGTTCAGGCCTTACTGGCCACTCTCCGACAGCAAAGCCAGTTGCTGAGCATTCTGAGAAAAGCAGGGAATCAGTAGGATGCAACCGCAGACAGGGCCAGAATTCACTTAACTGGAGTTTCCTGGCCGCTTCCTCTGCCCAGGGCATACAGTGCAGCGGCTGCAATCAAATCAGCCCCTGAATTTTTGGCCTTCGTAGTACCTTAAGGCGTTCTGCTTACCTGGCATTTTATATATGCAAGCTCCGGAGAGGTAGAAACATGAAATAGAGAGCATCCTTGTGTTCATTTCTTCAGGGGAAAGGAAGGAATTCAGAAGGATCAGTCAGCCTGATGCATGCAAAATGGAGGGAGGGCCCCTGATTCTGTCTGGCCCCCAAATTCTGGGATTTGAGCCCAGGTGCAGCTGCTGCAGTACAGGGCTGGGCACAGAGCAGGTGCTAATGACCATGTGTCGAATGTGTGAGCAAGTGAATTAACTAATTTAAGCAATTTGCATGTGCTCCAGCAAGAAATGAATCAATTTATTATGTGAGCCTCTGCCTGCACCTGTTGACCCAGTGACTGGGCCACAGCAAGGTCCTCCGTGGGGAGATTTCTAGCTGTGGGTTGCAATCTCTCAGCTCAGAAAGGCAGCACAGAACCTGGGGCTGGGAGTTTAGGTTTGAGTCCTGGCTTGGACACTTTCCTTAACCTCGTCTGTAAAATGGGGATGAAGATGATGGTGGTATTATCTGTGGCAGAGATTTAGTGTGAAGATTTAAAAAGTTCAGATTGCAGGGAGTTGATGTGAGGGTTATGTGTGCGCATGCAAGAGTGTGTCTCTTAATCTATTCTTCTGGCATTTAGCTTAACTTTATAACTGAGCCTGACCCACAGCAAGCAGCTCACAGCATTACCTGTTATAGGAGAATTTCCCTATTTCCTCTCTCCCTCAGCCTCAATTCTGATTTGAATTCCCCACCAACTGGGATTTAGATGCACTCTGTGTATAATGTATTATAGAATCTATGTAAGTGAGCATATATCGATGAGCTGTGTGATCGATGTTTTTGAAGCCAAATAATGTGGCAGGTCTTAGAGTGCATCACAGAGAGTCAGGGAAAGGTCTGTTTTGTGTTTCCATCACAACATAGGTTTGTGCATATTCAGAGTCGTGATGTAAAATGTTTTCTCCCAGAGAGTCACAGTGCGTAATTCCAAAGCCACTGTCTTGACAGAGAAATTTAAACAGACTTCCCCAGGAAAGGGAGGGCTGGCTAGCCCACAACGAGCAGCATGGCCTACTTCTTCCTTCAGGTGTATGCCACCAAACTGCCTCCTCTGGGAAAGTGTCCCTCCTCTCCCCTGACCCTACGGCCTTGCACAAAACCTCATGGTTTCTGGCTTACCCAGATAAGCATGAGTCCTTCACTATAGGGACCAAGACTGGTGACTTTTGCTTGTGTGTTTTTTGGTGGTAAGGATTGAGTTCAAAGTCAGTCTACCACTGAGCTATATCTCTAATCTTTCTTATCTATTTTTGGAGACAGGGTCTCGCAAAGTTGCTTCAGGCTGGCCTCAAGCTTCTGACCCTCCTGCCTCAGCCTCCTGAGTAACTGGGATTACAGGTGTGCACCGCCACACTCAGCTAGACTGATGCATTTTTATTTTCCACCCTTTGCCCTAGGGTCTGAATCACAAGGGCTCTGTGACCTCTGTTGCCTAGAAGAAGTCACAAAATGGTTTAAAAATCACCCCAGGGGATTTATTAGGTTCAAATGGGCATAACCACCCAAAGTGGGTAAGAACCAGGAAATGGTTAACAATTTGATAAAGTTAAAAAAAAAATCCTCTACTAGTTGCGAGACTTTCCAATAATGAGAAGTCAACACAATTAGACAAGGCACTAAATTTTTGTGCAGACTGCCAGCTGTCATTCTTCTTGACTAGCTCAGATCAAAGAAACGTATTTTATCTCCTAAGTTATTAGACATGACAGGGCCATTAAGTGGAGATATTGTCATAAGAAATATGTTGCCTGCTTTGAAAATAAACATCTCACCTTGGCTTCTTTTTCTTTGTGAAAAAACTGAAAGAAATCAAACTATTTAACTCAAGACTTTCCAACATGCTAGTAGCCTATCATCTTTTCCACCAATCGGATCTGGGATTTTAGCGGTATTCTGGGCCCTCTTCCTCCCTCCTGATCCAGGAAGCCTGTGGAAGTCACAACTATGGGACGGAGAGGCCAGGCTGAGAGCGCTGTGAACTGTGCCCCACCATGCTTCCTCCAGTCTTAACACAACCTGCTGCTGCCCCAGAGATCCGCTTGCTGTGTAGGGAGTGCCCCCTCAGCAGTCTGTCCGGAGCTCATTCTTAGCCTCTCTGCATCTCTGACCTGGCTCTGAAAGACCTCACACTTCATTTCCCCAAGGAACAAGGCTGTTTGTCTGGACTAAAAATGGAGTTGGGCCGGGCGCGCACGCCTTTAATCCCAGCATTCGGGAGGCTGAGGTAGGCGGAGCGTTGTGAGTTCGAGGCCGGCTTGGGCTACAACGCGAGCGCAAGGCTGGCCTGAGCTACATAGTGCGACCCTGCCTCAAAAAGCCAGGGCTGGGAGTTTGGCTCAGTGCCTTAAGCGCCTGCCCTGGCAGGCGCGAGGTTGTGAGTTCAATCCCCGGTGCCGCAAAAAAAAAAAAAAAAAAATGGAGTTGGTCAGATAGTTGGCTGCATTAGCTGACTGCATGGCTGCTGAGGGATACCTGGGAGAAAGACTATGTCACTTAGGGCACCAGGGAGGAAAGAAGGATGTTTGAAAAGAGGATGCCAAATGGAAACATAAAGAAGGGATATTTCCATGGGTGGAAAGGGCGAGTTAAAATGTGGCAAAGCAACACAGGATTAGTAAAGCTGGGAGCCTTTACTGTCTGTAGGTATGAAGAGGCAAGAGACAACTGGAATCTGATGAGAGTCCTAGCTGAGGGATAGACTGATGCCACCAGAAGGAGCTGTGGCCACAGAAGAGAGAGGTAGACAGCCTCTGCTCAGCCACAGTGAGCAGGAGGAAGACCCCTTCTCTCTCCTCCCATTCCTCAGCTGATGCTTCCCATGGCTGGACTCAACCAAAGCCCAAGAACATGGGAACCTGGCTAGGGCCCTCTGTGACTGGGGCAGTGGCAGGGAGAGAAGAGTGAATCTGAGGAGTCACTGAAGGACATCTCATACACACACTGAAATCTGGTCACCAGTGTTGGTAACACACCCAGATGAGGTGGACTCGGCATGGTACAGACCTGAGGAAGCTTCTCTGCATGAGCAGGGATGAAGACCAGAAAGAATTTGTCATCAGGCTGTCTGGCTCAGTGAAGGAGACTTTACAATAGTGGCCCATGGACAGAGCCATGGTTGAGGGTCCACGATGCAGGTGCTGATGAAACTCATGCCAGACCTCATTACCTGGTAAGGTTTGTGTGCCCAGGGAGCAGAGGGCTATGTCCTTGAATTGAAAGAACCCAAGGGCATCACTGAATTCTGTGGCACTCAGGACTCCAACAGCCTTGCTGTGGGACCCACCTCCACCTACAGAGCAAATCGGGGGGTGAGTTCTCACTTCACAAGGGTGATAAGAGGTGTTCCAGATTTCCAACTCCCCTGGCCTCTCTCTCTCTGTTTTTTTTTTTTTTTAAATGTTTTCCTATGTGGTTCTGGCTGACCTTGAACTCACTGAAACTCACAGCAATCCTCCTGCCTCAGCCTCCTGAGTGCTGGGATACAGGTGTGCCCCACCAAGTCCGGTGTTCCCAGACTTCTTGCAGGCCCAGAGGTCCACCTGAAGTGCCTCTACAGAGGTGCAGGGCTCTGTTAGGTCCTAGTTTTCAGTGGAGACAGGCAGCAAAGGCCAAGTCTGTGACATGGACACATGCAAACACTCCCTAGGGGTCCCTGATTAATTGCTTGGGACCACAGAGGTTTGGATTTATTCAATTAAGACAAAGAAGTCTCAAAGCCACCACTATTTGAGTGCTAATGCACTTGTCACAGGCAGGTGAAGCCTGGGACCTTTTCTCACCCTTGCAACTGACCTTTGAGGTAGAGACTGTGGTCCCTTTTTACAATGGGATTCAGTACTTGGAAAGCATTCCAGGCAGGCCACAGACTCCCCTTTTCTAGGTCTTCCCTCATCCCATCTGCTTCTGCCTCAGCTGCACCAACCTCCTCCTCCCTGGCAAGACTTTGCCAAGCTCCTCGTCACTCTAGCATCTTTATGCCCAGTCTTTCCTCTGCCTGGAATGTTCTCTTCACAGATATTCTTGTCTTTCAACCCATTACATTATTTATTTGTTTGTTTTGTGCTACTGGGGATTGAACCAAGGATTTTTGCACAGAGCATTCCCATTCCTTTTTTTTATTTTGAGACAGGGTCTCACTAAGTCACTAAGTTGCATGGACAGGACTTGAACTTGTGATCCTCCTGCCTCATCCTTCCCGATGCTGGGATTTCAAGCATGAGCCACCATGTTGGGCTCCCTTACCTCATTTAGATCTTTGTTAAATGCCACTTCTTCGAAGAAGCTCCCCTGAATGTTTGATGTGAAGTATCTTTTTCCCATCCAGACTTTACTTTTTATTTTATTTCATTTCTTCATGATACTGGGGAATGACTCAGCCTTTTCTAGTTCCTTTATCTAATCTATCTTTCCCACATGCTGAAAGGATCCTGTTTTGTTTTGCTATTTTGTTTTGTTTTGTTCTTGCTTCTTTATTGAATGCCTGCTCCAAGCTCCAGGAAAGTGGGGATTTTGCCTCATTCTTTGAGTAGATTCCTAAGCCATGGAGAATTGTTTAACAGTACTTCATTTCTTTCTATGGCTAACATTCCACATATATGCTTCACATTCTCTTTGTCTGTTCATTCATTGATGGATGTGCTGCTTCCATCTTTTGGCTCTTATGAATAATTCTGACAAAAACATTTGTACATATTTGTTTGAATAGCTGTTTTTCAATTATTTTGCATACATGTCTCAGAGTAGAATTGCTAGGTTGTAAAGTAATTCTATGTTTACATATGGGGGCTTTTAATAAACATTCATAGAATGAATGAACAAATGAGAGAAAGAAGAATGAATTAAAGAATGAATTTAAAAATCTAGGTTGTTGCTCAGTAGTGGAGGGAATACTTAGCATGCATGAGGCCCTAGATTCTATCACCAGCACCAAATAAAGAAAAACGTTAAAAATCCAGGTGTTTCCAATTACTGGCGTCTGTCCATCCTGCAGTATTACCTCCCTGAGGCCGGAAAGGAGCTGAACAACCCCCTGCATTCCACAGTCTCAAGTCTGTGCCATGCACAGTAGGTGTTCAATAAA